>JACBKR010002403.1:0-34185 GCA_014218235.1 Colocasia esculenta
GCAACTGAGCCACCGCCGCTAGCAGCCAAGAGGGGGAACGCATCAGGTCCGCACGCTCTGCTCGCTAGCCTAGCTCCTGCCTCCGCCCCCCCGCGCAAGGGCGAGAAGAGCCGCCACAGAAACACACAACACACGCAACACCGCAGCCTGGCCAAGCTGCGACCTCACGCCTGACACCACTACGTGGCTCCGGAACCAACACAGAGAGAGGCAGTAAGACAAGGGACTGTCTGGTCTGCGCTAGGAAAGCACTCTGAACCCCTCGGCGTCCCAGACCTAGACAAGAGAGCTCTACAAATGACTCAGCGCTGTTGTCCATACCTCGTTTTCCCCTCAGCTCCAGAGTCGCTCACGTGGGTGCCAACTCGAGACACGCTCGTAGCCCGGAGTACTCCCTCAACAAGCTCCCGAGGATGGGGGTCCCAGGAAATGGAGACAACCTCTGAACGGGGACAAGCCCTCAAGTGCCAAGCACCGGGCGAACAGAGAACAGGCGGGGCAACACAACAAAACCACGCTGAACTGCTGGCTTGTAGCACACGACAAGCCCAGCAAGCGAGAGGCACGCACGGACCCTAAAAAGGGTCGTCGGCAAGCAAACACACATGAGCGAGCCAAAACCTCAGAGCACTACCAGAAGTACAGAAAGCCTGTCGCTCTGCTAATAATCGATTTACGCTAATCAATCGATTGTTAGACAGACGCGACCCTCCTGGCACCATTGCCAGGACACGGCCACGAAGGTGTCACCTTCGGTCATTGAACGCAGGGAGGCAACCAGCCGTGTTCCTTACCAGAAGGTCCTAAGGGCAAAGCTTGCCCTGGGGCACATGCCGACAAACAAAATGGCCTTGATGCGACGGGGAAGCGCATCACGACAGCCTCCCTGTCGCGACGGGAAACCAGGTCGTGACGGCGACCCTTATCGCGACTGCCAACCGTGCCGCGATAAGGCCGCGCCGACCAGGGCGACACCTCTACTGATGTCGCGACGCGCACCGCACCCGCGACATCAGTCGGGAGGCAGACACGGGATGCTCCATCCCAGGCCACCCAGAACCATACAAACATGCACACAAGTGGAGGGGAGCATGGGGGGAAAGTAGTAGGGCTATCTACAAAACCCCGAGGGCTCCTGATCCACCCGGATCGGAGAGGGCACAAGAAATCCATACTTTTCATGAAGAACGAACCCCAATGGGGCCCTTCACGTCGGTTGGCCACCTCCTCCTTGCCACACGCAAGGTCCCGATGCCACGGCAACACACACAACCCTCCTCCTCGACTGGAAGACTCAAAGGGGAGAGGGGGAGGCGGAGCACCGCCGGAGGGAGAGGGAGAAGGGAAGAAGAAGAGAGAGAGAGGGAAGGGGTAGCGACCAGTGCCTTAATCCCTCGGCACCTAGAACGTGATGGACCGCCATCGCGTTAACAACTTAACGCGACGGGTCCATGGACCGCAACAAGAACGAGCCCTAAAAGGGTGCCGCGACAACGCGACAAGCCGTACTGACACACCTGCCACCCTGACAAGCGTCAGACGACCGGACAGTGCAACACGACAAAACACTGTCGCGGCCCATTGATCGGGCGCGACAGTAAGATGTGACAGAGAACCAGGGCGCAACCAACATGGACCCACACGCTCGCCGCGAATTGGATCGGGCACCCCCGATGCGACACCAACGCATCACCCAGCCTGGACGCATCAGTGGCCAGTCATCCCACGACATCGGACGGAAGCTGGGAAATCAGGTTTACATTCTACCACCCTTAAAACAATTTCGTCCTCGAATTGGAACATGACCAGAAGATCCCGAGGCACGAAACAAAACATAGGGAGCAACGCAAGACCAATGCGAATAACCCACTAAGTCTCAACACGACCTCCTCGTGGCGACGATCGCACAGCCAAATACGCACGGCACATGAAGCCGGAAAACTATGGCTCACATCGCGAGCTCCAACAAACGGGAGGCACAGAATTAAAAATCGGCTCACAACATGCTCCAACACTACGAGAGCACTAAGCCGGGAAAGCAACAACTCACTCCAGCCACACGTGGGGCACCCAAACGGACGACAACCCCACCGGTGCTGAGCGATGCCAAATCCGGCCCGAACAGCAGAAAATGTCAACCGAAATCCTCACAGTTGCAGTCACTAACAGACCTCACTATGGTGACCCAACGCCCAGCAACCCACTCTGTCGCCAGCAAAACCCAACAGAGAGCGCAGTTGCCGGCAGCAACACGAGGAAAACAACGGTCAGCAACGCACTCCTCGCCAGCGAAACCTGATGGAGTACATCATTGCCGCCAACCACAAGGGGAAAAACACTGTGAGTCGAACACAACACTCGAGAAAAATGGTCTCACGCCATGAGCCACAGCTAGCATCGGTCACCACTCGAACGAGTAGCCACACAAGAGACACAAACTCGTGGAGAATTCTCAACACATGAAATAGCGTCCACTGTCACCGCTAAGTCTCACCCAGACCTTCCTTGCGGTCCAACAGGGATAGCAAACACACGTGAAGAACCCTCAACATGCAAAAACGGCATCCACTATCACCACTAGGTCTCACCCAGACCTTCCTCGTGGTCCGACAAGGATACCAAACGCACGCGGAGCCACAAAAACTAGAGTCACATGCTCCACAACGTGGCACACCACGACGGAAGCACGGAAGACGTTTGAGGTCAAGCCAGGGCCGGACACTCCCAATGTCGACAAACCACATGGTCGAGTACTAGCAAGCCAATAGACCTCACTGTTACCGGATGAACCGACAGGAGACTCCGCCATCAGCTTCCAGACTCACCAGTGCCACGCACAACCACACGGGAAGCAAAACAACCGCAGAGGTCGAGGGCAACATGTCGACCTCAGAGAGACCCAGACCGAAGCAGGGTACCACAACCAAACACACTCGATCCAAAAGCGAGAGGGAAACAAACCTCACACAGGTCACGACCAAGGCCTGGCGTACCACCGATAGGGCTACCTAGACAAGGCAAATCAGCCACCCCATAGCGGTAACGGTATGACCACAAGACTCAGGCTAGCACATGTGTCCTAGAGGCGGAAAACTCGAAGCCTCCAACACCGAGCAAACTCGTGAAAACAACGCACGAAGCACACGAACAGACACACGACACAACACAGGGGCTATCACAAGCACCGGGAGCTAACCAGGGTACAACACAATGCACCAAGGCTCCAGACGGCCCAAAAACCGAAACGCTCGAGCCAGAGGACTACATGGTGCTACAAAAAGCCACAAAACTAAACAAAGTGCAACACAGGTGCACCAGCGGCCAAACAACGCCGGGCTAACAGAGGAAGGACTCTCCACCCGAGACCTACCAAAAGCCACGCGCAAAGAACCGCAAGCCTGAAAGAGCACAACAGGCCATGCCGGCCCCAGCCCTTGAGGCACGAAAACACAAAGCATCGAAGAATGCTCAAGGTGCAGCACACGCAAACTACACCAACTCTCGAAACAACAACAGGGCCCGTCGAAGGGGCTCTCCACTAGAGACCCACAACGGAAATGCATGGAAAGCTGACAACTTCTTCAAGAGCGCAACAACTACGTCGGCTCCAAGAGAGCACACAAACCCGGAGCACCGACTCTGCCGCATGGGGAGCAAAAGAACAACACAACCACCCCCCCCCCCCCCCCCCCCGATGAGCAAGAGGCACCCCTCCATCACGAGAAGCAGAGAGGCCAACACCACCAACTCTACGACAGCGACTCCAGGCACAAACGAGGCAACAACTACGATACGAAAGCGGCCAACGCAGGACAGCGAGCAGAAGTAAATCGATCATACACAACGGAACAATGCTTGCATACAGCCAATAAAACCACGTGCACGGAATAACACCACGAGCGGCCCAACAAGAAAACAATGCTACCTCGCACCAAACCAACAGGGACCCAATGCCCCGAATGAGCCTGGCAGGTAGCGAGAAACATTACGACGAAAAATGGCACAAACAGGTCCACCGACCAACGGTTGCCATACAAAAACAATGGCACGAGGGGAGCAAACAACTCGACCCAAAAACAACTCCAGGGAAGGTGACTCCACCAGAAGGTCACAACGATGTGCACCCCAACAACACAACACCATAGTGGAGCACACCACCACCCGAGCAACCGACAAAAAGAAGAGGAAGGAGACACGCACGAGTCTCTTCCACATGCGAGAGGCAAAACCACAATGCGAGACTGACACTTCCATACGAAGCACAGCCAACCGAGCACCACGGACACTCACCAGACCACCATCTGCGAGAGCACGCCGGGTGTAAGAAACGAAGCAAACCATTCAAGCCACGGGGACACACAAGTCCCGCCAGCATGGCCGAGAAACTTGGAAACGACTAACAAGACAAGCTGGCCAACGCGACAGCCAGACGCACGGCCAAGGGCACAACACCTGACCGACAACGCCCAAACAGACTGTAACAAAGACAGTCCAACCGGCAACAACGACAGCTCATCTCCACAGAGAGAGAGAGCAACGACAACAAAACAACACGAAGCAGCCTGGGGGAGAACCTCCACCAAAAAGTGCCAAGAGCCGTCCTGGGAGAACCTCACAGAACGCGGCCCAACCAAACGGCACACTTCGAATCACAGGGGCAACACAACGGTGGCCCGAAACAAACACGAAGCACTCCTGGGAAGAACCTCCACCAGAAGCGACAAAGGGCGATCCTGGGAAGACCTTCACCAGAATGCACAACCCAAACAACCAAAACAACACAGACCATTAGAAAGGACACTGCAGTAAGCAAAACTGCAGAAGCAACACAAGCTGGTCCTGGGAGAACCTCCACCAGAACCACCAAGGCACCATTCTGGAAAAACTCGCCAGAACGCGCCAGCCAAGGAAAATAGAATAAATGAGCGCGAAACAGTCTGAGAGAAACACTCACCAGGACAACAACAAATAGTTCTGGGAAACCTCCACCAGAACATAGGGCAACCAAGAGATGCACCTCAGCCTAGAGGGCAACGCAACAGCAACCAGAAACGCGCACAGCACAGTCCTGGGGAGACCTCATTCCCGCCAGAACCAATAGAGAAGAACTCCAGGAGCACCTCACTAGAGTTCACAACCAGTTAGCACCAGGCTGATATAAAGCAGAAAGTGTCGCAGCGCTCAACCGGCGATGCAACACTGCCCACAAAGCACCTGCTCAGCTCGGCGTCCCGAGCACAACGCATAGGCACACAAGGCCAAACACACAACAACCACAGCACAACACCCCAACAACAGAGTGGCAGCCAACAGGCAGGGACACCTTCCACCGGTTCCACGGGCAAAAACTCTACACCGGTGAAGGCCAACCCACACGCAGGCTCTCTCAGCCTTCGCGACGCACACACACACTCAAATGCACCGAAGACGACCAGGAGCACCGCACTGGACTGGCTTGCAAACGTCCTCCACACAAGGAAGACCACTGCCAGCGAGTCTAGCGACAATCGCGCCGCTACGGCACGAACACGCCGAGCGACCACACTCGCACGCACGCGGCACAACAAACAACTGCAAGCTGCACACGCACACGAATCATGCAGGGAAGATGCACACCTGCAAAACATTTCAAAGTACAAGCCTAACACTAGTCGGACGGTGTCAGCAGCGCACTAGTACCTTCCTTTGGGACAACTATAGTTATCAACTCTTACAAATCTCAGTAGAACCTCACTCTGATACCAACTATAACGACCCGACCTCTCGGACCCCTCGCCGGGGACCTCGAGGGTCGTGCTGCCACCCACGGATCCGAAGACCCGAAGGGTTATATGAAAAAGTCTAGTGAGATATGTACTGAATTCCAATAACTATAACAATCTGTACAATATACAAAAGTCTGTACAATGTGTCCCAAACAAAAGCACAGGTACAAGAAGAAAGGTGCAGTCCTTAAGGGGCATACCCTGAGGACTTGCAAAACACAACTCTCAGCTCACTGGGTAAAGAGCTCACAACACTTGCTCTCACTGCTACTGACAACACACGGTGCCACGACCACCTTCGCAACCCATCCGACACCGAGCTCCCGTGATGACGAGCCCTAGCTAAAGTAGTAGGGGGGGTGAGCCTCGCGAACAAGGCCCAGTAGGGATTACCAGTCCCTCACCGGCCAGAGCAGCAGGAACTCCAAAAATAGGAAACTACACCAGAAAGCTGTAAAGTGAGGAACACCTACAACATGGTATTACTAAGCAGCGGAAGAGAACAGTACAACGCCACGACCACCAACCAAGGTCATGGCACACACACGACTCCAGTAGAAACCAACAGAGTCGGGCACCAAGCGGAAGCAGTGCTCAGCACACCTGCCGAGACCACGAAACAACAAAGTGAGAACGACGTCTCACCGCAAGCATGGCCACCTCAGACCTCTACAAGGTCAAGGGCCCACAAGCAGAACACCCCGGACCCCGGACACACCGCCAGGTGGGGAAGCTACACACGCGGTGACATCACAGGCTGGCACCCAAGAATGGGACCATGGAACCGAGAGAACACCGAAGCGAAAACCACCAGAAGCATGGGTCTGCCGAAGCCAGACCAACGACGCCCACGGAAACTAAGCACAGCCAGGCTAAAACCACCGTGCAACGAGGAACACTCGGAAACGTTGTGAGGAAAACGCCATCACAACAACAGCAACCAAGCCACCACCGCTAGCAACCAAGAGGGGGACCCGCAGTCTGCATGCTCTGCTCGCTAGCCTAGATCCTGCCTCTGCCCCCGCGCAAGGGCGAGACAGAGCCGTCACAGAAACACACAACACACACAACACTGCAGCCTGGCCAAGCTGCGGCCTCACGCCTGACACCACTACATGGCTCCAGAACCAACGCAGAGAGAGGCAGTGAGACAAGGGACTGTCTGGTCTGCGCCAGGAAAGCACTCCGAAACCCTCGGCGTCCCAGACCTAGACAAGAGAGCTCTACAAACGACTCAGCGCCACTGTCCAAACCTCGTTTTCCCCTAGCTCCAGAGTCCGCTCACGTGGACTACCAACTCGAGCATGCTCATAGCCCAGAGTACTCCCTCAACACAGCTCCCGAGGCTGGGGGGTAGGGTCAGGAAACGGAGACAACCTCTGAACGGGACAAGCCCTCAAGTGCCAAGCACCGGACGAACAGAGAACAGGCGGGGCAACACCACAAAACCACGCCGAACTGCTAGCTTGTAGCACATGACAAGCCCAGCAAGCAAGAGGCACGCACGGACCCTCAAAAGGGTCGTCGGCCAAGCAAACACGCACGAGCGAGCCAAAACCTTGGAGCACTACCAGAAGTACAGAAAGCCCGTCGCTCTGCTAACAATCGATTGACCGCCAGTCAATCGATTGTTAGACAGACGCGACCCTCCAGGCACCATTGCCAGGACACGGCCACGAAGGTGTTACCTTCAGTCACTGAACGTAGGGAGACAACTAGCCGCGTTCCCTACCAGAAGGTCCTAAGGGCAAAGCCTGCCCTGGGGCACAGGTCGACACACGAACTGGCCACGGAAACCACTCGTGGCAGCAAAGGCACTGTCGCGCCCCCATAGACCGTCGCGATGCCATCACGACGGGGAAGGGCGCCGCGACAATAGCCTTGATGCAACGAGGCAGCGTGTCGCGACAGCCTCCCTGTCGTGACTGGAAACCAGGTCGCGACGGCGACCCTTATCGCGACTGCCAACCGCGCCGCGATAAGGCTGCGCCCGACCGGGGTGACGCCTCTACTGATGTTGCGACAAGAACCGCGCCCCCGACATCAGTCGGGAGGCAGACCACGGGATGCTCCATCCCGGCCACCCAGAACCATACAAACATGCACACACGAGGAGGGGAGCATGGGGAAAGCAATAAGGCTATCTACAAAACCCCGAGGGCTCCCGATCCACCCGGATGGGAGAGGGCACAAGAAATCCCTACCTTTCACGAAGAACGAACCCCAATGGGGCCCTTCACGTCAGTTGGCCACCTTCTTCTCAGTCCACGCAAGGTCCACGACGCCACGGCACCACGCACGACCCTCCTCCTCGCCTGAAACACTCAAAGGGGAGAGGGGGAGGCGGAGCACTGCCGGAGGGAGAGGGAGAAGGGAAGAAGAAGAGAGAGAGAGGGAAGGGGTAGCTGGCCAGCGCCTTAAGCCCCCGGCACCAGAACGCGACGGACTGCCCCGTCGTGTTAAAAACCTTAACGCGACGGGTCCACAGACTGCGACAAGAACGCGCCCTACAAGGGCGCCGCGACAACGCGACAAGCCGTACTAACACCTGCGACCATGACAGGCGTCAGACGACTGGACAGCGCAACACGACAAAACAATGTCGCGGCCATTGACCGGGCATGACAGCAAGACGCGACAGAGAACTAGGGCGCAACCAACACGCGACCCACACGCTCGCCGCGACACGGATGACTGTCACGTCGGGCACCCCCGATGCGACACCAACGCATCACCCAGCCTGGACACGTCAGTGGCTAGTCATCCCACGACACCGATCGGAAGCTGGGAAATTGGGTCTTACATGAATTGCGCATACAGATGCAAACATCAGAGCATCTAATGAACAATAATTGGAATAAACTCTTATTTTCATTATAAAATCACTAAGACTATTACAACCATTAATACAGAGCCAATACATACGGCTCAATGACATCATTACATTGAAAAGAAATCTAAAGCAATAACTATTAGACTCTATAGTACTAGGGCAACTTCATGAACTGACTCCAGATCGCCCAATCACTCTGGTCCCATCCCATTGGTGTCTGTGACGTCATTGTCTGACTTACCTAAGACACAATAACAAATAACAAGGGTGAGCGATAACGCCCAGTAGGACTTAAATCTCAATAGTCAAGCATGCTTTAAATAATTAATGTTTTAAATGGCAGAGTAACTAATGATAGAGAGAGTCATGTAAAGTCGAGAAAGTAATAGCACAAGTAACATGGTTCAGATAGCAGATGAATCAAGTATAGCACGACGATTAAAGTCAAATCACGATAGAAACGATAACAACAATAGAAAGTAACGACATAGTAGAGTGAACATGAATAGACGAGAGTACAGAGACTGTAGACAAGACAATGATATATTCGTAAGACAATGTTGAACAAGCGATAATAACAGTTGCACAACAGGCGTGATCGGTATAGGCAGTCAGGTGGAATTCACTACCCTTCCACTAGCCATGTTATGCACAAGTCCAGAGGTCAGGCGTGATTCAAGATAAGCGCGAGAACAACTAAGGCCGTTGGATCTTGCTGATCCCTAGAGGTGTCATAGGTGTTAGGGTACAACCAGCTCATCGACCATGTGGGAATCCATGGATAGAGGAGACTTACGAAGGCCTTGAACAAGGATTCAGTAGTCTGACAGAAGGAGTATCCGACGGAGAGTTCGTCCAAGTCAAGAGAAAGTGTGTAGAGAAACAAGTGCCCGACGTTCTAGTGGAATTCTAGAACAGTGGAGTGTCGGTAACGATGTTCCAAATCATCGCGAGAAAATGTAGACAAGTCCATTTAAAATAGGGAAATTTAAATATATAATTACCAAATGGTTGAAGAGATATTTTCATGCCAAGTTCAGCCATATTTGGATGGTTCAAAGTGTGTGTATGTGTAAGAGAAAATGTAGATAGAAAGTGGTCATGTGTATGTATTTTAAACACACATAAATGTTCAATTTATGACAAGTATATTTACTGCGTGTATGACTGTTAATAGAAGGTACAAGCACTGTAGAGGGTCAAAGCATCACAAATTATGGGTTTTCAAGCAAAAGTCCTAGATTAAGACATAACCCTAGTAATGGTCGCGACGGGGTCCGAACAGATCGCGACAGGGGGTTACACAGAAAGCGACAGGTCGTTCAGGACAGGTTCACAGATCGCGACGGCAGAGCCTGTCGCATTTAGAACACGATAGGTATTGCTGTCGCGACAAGACCTCAGAACCCGACCTATCGGGCCATCACGTTCACAGGGTCTGCGCGTGAGTCCGACAGGGAAAAGGGCAGAGCATTGGATTGTGGTCCAGATGGCCTTGTTTTGAAAAAGGGTGATTAAAAAATTTAGAACAAATTGTACAATGTATGAAAAATCGCGAAACTAGTTCTAAACTGATCTAGACATGTAAGAGTACTTCCAGTAAATCAGAATTTGAAAACATTCATGGTTTCGACAGGCTTTAATCAAGTCAAACATGCAGAATAGAAGACTGTGTACAGTTGGGATGCAAGAATTAATTCGCAAGATAGGGTGGATGAGAATTAGGGCTTTTGGGGGCAAAAGAAGCCTAACAATCATCAGTATCTCCAGTAAAATTTTTGTTGAACGAGTATACATGGAGAGATGAATTTGACAAGAGGGTTTAGGGTCATGGAGTTTACAGAACTTCATAAATCAAGAACAAAAGATTGGGTGAATGAAAAATCATGAAACGAAAGGGGTTTTGTTCCTGATACATGAAACAATCTTCGAACAAATTTAATTAGATTTTGCTCATGAGAATGCCTACCTTTAGTCGTTTTCCTCTTCTAGGGCTAGAAGTTGAAGAACGAGAGGGAGAGCTTGAGAGGTTCTTCTCCAGCACGAGATCTCCTCCTCCTTGGCCTCTCCTCCAGGTCCAGCAACCCTTGGCAATGAGCTAGGGCCGGCCATGGGGGATTTAGGAGAGTATTTATGCTTCCTATATTTCTATTTCCTAATAGGACTCTAACTCCTATTTAATTCTGAGATTTCCTATTTAATTCCACCTTCCAAGCTTGCCATGTCCAATTTGGGTTAGGTTGGGATCCAAATTCGTGGCCAACCTATTAGGGTAGGTTTAGGAATCTAATTCCATCTTAAATTAGCTATTTTAATGCTTAAAGACCTCTTTTCTATTTAAGCAATATTAAAGTTACGGATTTAGGGTATTTTCCTATTATTCCCCTTTTAAAAATCCCTATTTTTGCCCAATAAATTCTATAGGTCCATTTAACAAAGCCCATTCTTATGGAATTTAACTTAGGGAATTCTCCATTTTAAATAGGGAAATAATAGAATTTCAGAATTTATTATATTTTCTACTTGAATTTTTATCATGGCCATGAGAGGTCCATTGGTCCATATCTGATAATGGATAATCATTTCATCATGTGGAAGTCTCTCCGACATGTTCGTTTAATTTATGGGCGCGTTATCTTTTTGTGTTAATAATTTTCCGACTTAGTTTCCTAATTGGATAATTGGTCACATTGTGACATACTTGGCCAATCAGACTTTTCGTTGTTTGAAATATTAGGAATAATGTCTAGGGTTGATTTATAATTTTTAAGGAATTTTCCGATGTATTCTTGCACATACGATAGTGATACGTATGTTTCTATTATTTCGATTTAAAGAAATTATTATTTCGAATTTTAAGTATTAAATTTTTCGGGTGCTATATCCTCCCCCACTTAATAAGAATTGCTCCCCAATTTATATGATATGATACGACTACCAATTATTATGGATATTTCATTCCATCACCTCCCCCACTTAGGGCTTTGCTATGCGAAAATATATGAACTTAACTAAGGGTTTAGTGATGATACTTTGTCCACTTCAGGCATGATTTATATCCACAAGGGCTTGTAATCGTCCTTGGCGTGTGGTTTGGTTCTTCTTTGTTGGACAATCGATGACTCGATGTTGTTGACTTCCACATCGCAAGCATCTGCCCAATCTCTTCCAACAGTTATCAACCTGATGCCCTGGCTTTTCACAAAATTCACATACTTCCTTCCGCTTCACATCCCCTTTCATTCTCTTGCTATCTACTATATTTCTTCCTTTATTATCATTGGAATGAGTAGCACGTTCCCTTTCAACACTTCTCTTATGGATCTTTTCAAGAAGTTCCATGGTGTCCTCTACTAATTGAGCTCTCAATACCATGACTGAATACACTTCAATGTCTAGTGGGGCCAACTTTCCCAGTACACAAGTCTCAACCCTTCTAAGAATCTCTTTGCTTCATCTTTTTCGTACTCACCAAATGTGGTGCATACTGTGCTAGTCTTTCGAATTGCTCTTCATATTCTGCTACACACATCATTCTTGTTTTAAATTGACAAATTCATTTGCCTTCCTCTCACGAATCCTCTCGGAAAAATATTTGGTGTTGAAGAGTTCTAAGAATTTATCCCACTCTATGTTGATGTTGGGTAATTGTCGACTGGCAGCTTCCCACCAAGCTCTAGCATCGCGGTCCAATTGAAAGGTTGCCATAAGGACTTTTCCTGCTCTGACATTGCATAACTCTAAAGATTCGTTCCATCACCTTCACCCAATTTTCAGCTTCATCGGGATCCGGAGTTCCATTAAACCTAGGGGGTTATTCGTTGAAAGTTCCCATATAAGTCTCCTGCCCCATTTCTTGCTCCTGCTTGAATCACGTTGTTAAGGGCTTGAGTTAACCCCTGTATGGTCTGTTGTAATTCATACAGTTGTGCATGCTCGCCAGCCATTCCTAGTTCTGCGAGCAATAATACTTATTAATTCTTTTTAAACTTATGGTGCTTATACATATAGATAAGCTCTAGCATAAGCCAAGCTTTACCCAATCTCTCACATAGATATGGTGGTTGACTTAGACACGGTCATGGCAGTTCACCTAGAACATCTCTAGACTTTAAAATCCTTATAAGGACATCCTAGGCTCTGATACCAACTGTCACGCCCCTCCAATTTAGTAGTAGAATAAATCAGAGGGAAACATGAGCAACAGTATGGTAATGTGAATTGCGCATACAGACGCAAACATTAGAGCATCTAATGAACAATAATTCGAATAAACTCTTGTTTTCATTATAAAATCACTAAGACTATTATAACCATTAATTCGGAGCCAATACATAGGGCTCAATGACATCATTACATTGAAAAGAAATCTAAAGCAATAACTATTAGACTCTATAGTACTAGGGAAACTTCATGAACTGACTCCAGGTCGATCATCACTCTGGTCCCGTCCCATTGGTGTGTATGACGTCATTGTCTGACTTACCTGAGACACAATAACAAATAACGAAGGGTGAGCGATAACGCCCAGTAGGACCTAAATCTCAATAGTCAAGCAGGCTTTAAATAATTAATGTTTTAAATGGTAGAGTAACTAATGATAGAGAGAGTCATGTAAAGTTGAGAAAGTAATAGCACAAGTAACATGGTTCAGATAGCAGATGAATCAAGTATAGCACGATGATTAAAGTCAAATCACGATAGAAACAATAACAACAATAGCAAGTAACGACATTGTCAAGCAATAGCAAGCGACAGGTATAGCAAGGAGAGAGATAGTAGTTGGTCATATAATGAGTAAATTGCACTTTGATTGATTTTCATCAATCGAGATAGTATAGCACTTTTGATTACCTTTCGTCAATCGAAATAGTAATGGCACTTTGGTTATTCGTAGATAGCCGAGAGAGAATATAGCACTTTTATTGTCAATAGACAACGAGAGAGTATAGCACTTTGAATGCGATTAAGTCACGAAAGAACGCAATAACTCAATATGGCAAGTAACAAGTAGAGCAAGGAAAGAGTGCGACAGTAGTCGCTCAATATCAGAACAGTAACAGTTCAGTAACAGTCAGTGGTAGTATAGTAACAGTGTAGTATGTGTGAACTAATAGACTAACAGTAACAGTATAACAGTCAGATATCTATCTAATTCAGAACAGTCAGTCAGAACCGGTGCAAATGCAGACACCGTCATTAGCCCCTGTAGGTATTTTCGGGTGGCTCTCTACCCCCAGGACTAGAGTGGAGCCCCTCGGACACTCTCTGTGCCCTCGTAGTATGCATTCATGTCAGTAGAGTCACAAGATCCATTTTAGCGCTAAACAGTCATGAGCAGTACAAAACAGTAGGATCCACATAGCTCAAAGGGTACCAAGGGAGTACTAGATGAATAGATGAGATAGTAGAGTAAACATGAATAGACAGGAGTACAGAGACAGTATACGAGACAAGGACATATTCGTAAGACAACGTTAAACATGCGATAATAACAGTTGCAAAACACGCGTGATCGGTGTGTAGGCAGTCAGGTGGAATTCACTACCCTTCCACTGGCCATGTTATGCACAAGTCTAGAGGTCCGGTGTGATTCAAGATAAGAGCGAGAGCAACTAAGGCCGTTTGGATCTTGCTGATCCCTTGAGGTGTCATAGGTGTTAGGGTACAACCAGCTCGTCGACCATGTGGGAATCCATGGACAGAGGGGATTTACGGAGGCCTTGAACAAGGATTCACTAGTCCGGCAGAAGGAGTATCTGATGGAAAGTTCATCCAAGTCAAGAGAAAGTGTGTAGAGAAACATGTGCCCGACGTTCTAGAGGAATTCTATAACAGTGGAGCATCGGTAACGGTGTTCCAAATCATCGCGAGAAAACGTAGACAAGTCCATTTAAAATAGGGCAATTTAAATATATAATTACCAAATGTTTGAAGAGATATTTTCATGCCAAGTTCAGCCATATTTGGATGGTTCAAAGTGTGTGTATGTGTAAGAGAAATTGTAGATAGAAAGTGGTAATGTGTATGTATTTTAAAGACACACAAATGTTCAATTTATGACAAGTATATTTACTGCAAGTATGACTGTTAATAGAAGGTACAAGCACTGTAGAGGGTTAAAGCATCACAATTTATGGGTTTTCAAGCAAAAGTCCCAAATCGCGACGTACCCTAGTAAGGGTCGTGACGGGGTCCGAACAGATCGCGATAGGGGGTTACACAGAAAGTGACAAGTCGTTCAGTACAGGTTCACAAATCGCGATGGTAGAACCTCTCACGTTCAGAACGCGACGGGTATTACCGTCTCGACAAGACCTCAGAACGCGGCCTATCGGGCTGTCGCGTTTACAGGGTGTGCGCCTGAGTCCGACAGGGAAAAGGGCAGAGCATTGGATTGCGGGCCAGATGGCCTTTTTTTGACACATGGTGATTAAAAAATTTAGAACGAATTGTACAATGTATGAAAAATCGCGAAACTAGTTCTAAACGACATGTAAGAGTACTTCTAATAAATCAGAATTTGAAAATAGTCGTGGTTTCGATAGGCTTTAATCATGTCAAATATGTAGAATAGAAGACTATGTACAGTTGGGATGCAAGAATAATTGCAAGATAGGGTGGATGAAAATTAGGGCTTTTAGGGGCAAAAAAAGCCTAATAATCATCAGTATCTCCAGTAAAATTTTTGTGGCATGAGATGAGTATACATGGAGATATGAATTTGACGAGAGGGTTCGGGGTCATGGAGTTTACAGAACTTTAGAAATCAAGAACAAAAGATAGGGTGAACGAAAAATTATGAAACGAATGGTGTTTTGTTCCTGATGCATGGAACAATCTACAGACAAATTTAATTAGATTTTGCTCGTGAGAATGCGTACCTTTAGTCATTTTCCCCTTCTAGGGCTAGAACTTGAAGAACGAGAGAGAGAGCTTGAGAGGTTCTTCTCCCCTACGAGATCTCCTCCTCCTTGGCCTCTCCTCCAGGTCTAGGAACCCTTGGCAACGAGCTAGGGCCAGCCATGGGGGATTTAGGAGAGTATTTATGCTTCCTATGTTTCTATTTCCTAATAGGACTCTAACTCCTATTTCATTCCGAGATTTCCTATTTAATTCCACCTTCCAAGTTTGCCATGTCCAATTTGGGTTAGGTTGGGATCCAAATTCGTGGCCAACCTATTAGGGTAGGTTTAGGAATCCAATTCCATCTTAAATTAGCTATTTTAATGCTTAAATACCTCTTTTCTATTTAAGCAATATTTAAGTTACGAATTTAGGGTATTTTCCTATTATTCTCCTTTTAAAAATCCCTATTTTGGCCCAAAAAATTCTAGAGGGTCCATTTAACAAAGCCCATTCTTAATGGAATTTAACTTAGGAGATTCTCCATTTTAAATAGGAAATAATAGAATTTCAGAATTTATTAATTTTCTTACTTGAATTGATTCATGGGCCATGAGAGGTCCATTGGTCCAATTCTGATAATGGGTAATCATTTCATAATGTTGGAAGTCTCTCCGACATGTTCGTTTAATTTATGGGCGTATTATCTTTTCGTGTTAACGGTTTTCTGACTTAGTTCCTAATTTGGATAATTGGTCACATTGTGACGTACACTTGGCCAATCAGATTTTTCGTTGCATGAATTTCTTAGTAGAACACTTAGGAATAATGTTTGGAGTTGATTTATAATTTTTAAGGAATTTTCTGATGTATTCTTGCACATACGATAGTGGTACATATGTTTCTATTATTTTGATTTAAAGAAATTATTATTTCTAATTTTTAAGTATTAAATTTTCGGGTTGCTACAATGCTTAATATGACCCTTAGTGACTTAGAATTGGAAACAAAATTCACAAATGTCAGAAAATGCTCAAATTTTAAACATGGACCCTATGCATAGAATATATCAGATTCTAAATTTTTCAGAATTTTCACGATAGTACATTTATTTTTATTTAATAGTGATCTCAGGTAATTAATAAGGAATTTGATTAAACAAGGTAGACAGTAAACTGATAGTTCTAATAGTCTTGAAACGTACACACAATAACCCTAAGTTCATGGAAAATTTCTGTGACAATAATAACCCATCATACATATTTATCCCAAATTTAAATCAGACATAACCTGCTTATTTATTCATAACAAAAATCTATAATTTACCAGTATGATTAGAAAATCATCAAAAATTCATGGCTCAATCTACTAAATGTACTGATAAGACAAAATTTCCCTAACCTATGCATACATTCAAAATTCCGAAAAATCACATCACATGTGTTATAAACACTCTTCTGGAAAATCAGAAGAACTTAAAGGCAAGGGTCTTGCCGTTAATAGAGGTTAACGGCATGATCGATTGCCGTCAACACAGGAACTTGATTGCAAGGATGTTGTCGTCAACCTCCTGTCTACTGAAAGTGCAGACTGAAAACAAAGAGAGAGAGAATTTGGGGGTCCAGGACATCTCTTTTAGAGTAGAACCAGTAGAGGGTTTGTTCACTATAGTTCCCCTTCTGTAGAAAGAAAGACCTACTGTGGTAGGTGGTTGTTTGCCCCTTTCGTAAAGGGAAGACTTGTTAGGGAGTAAGTGGTTGTAAAACCTCTCTTTGGAGAAAAGGCCAAGGGTTCTTGATAGTTAGTGGAAAATCCCAAGTTGCGCTTGGGGATTGGACGTTGGACTCCTAATTTAAAGGAGGTCCAAACCAAGATAAATTCCTTGTGCATCTTTTGTGATTGTGTTCGCCAAGTTACACTTGCTTCACACACACCACACAAGATACTAACACTTCTGTCAAGTGTTCTTTCAAATTTGGATAGCTTTTAAATTTCAGAAAGTCATATTCACCCCCCCATTAGGACATCTAAAGCTCCATCTAGATCCAGCAAGTGGTATCAGAGCATGGTCTTCTCAGAAGAATCAAACGATTTGAGAAGAGATGGCAACAAAAATGCAAAACACTGAAGGTCAATCCGTTACAAGGTCACCATACTTTGATGGTGAAGACAAATATTGGAAGATGCGAATGGAATGATTTCTACTCGGCACAAACTTTGAACTGTGGCAAATATTTGAACAAGGTGACTATGTCATTCTTACTGAAGGTTCATCTCAGTTATCCTTAGCTGATAAAAGACACATGTCTCTAAACTATAAAGCTAAGAATTATCTTATTGTGCTTTATCTAAGAAAGAATTCAATAGAATTTTTTCATGTAGATCTGCTAAAGAAATGTGGGATAAATTAAAAATAATTTACGAAGGTATTGATAAGATTAGACAAAGTAGAATAGATATTCTTGTTTCTCAATGAACAATTCAGAATGGTATCAGGTGAAAACATTACTCAAATGTACAATAGGTTAACTGATATAACAAATTGACTAAGTTCATTAGGTAAAAACTATACAAATGAAGAAACAAGTAGAAAATTCTCAGATCATTAACTCAATCTTGGACTCCTAAAGTAACTGCTATAGAAGAAGCAAATGATCTAACTGAGCTCTCTATAGAAAAGTTAATAGGATCACTTATGGCTCATGAAATCAACATGGAAAGATTTTTTGAAAGTTCTTCAAAAGAGAAAATGTCTAATGTTTTGAAGGCTATAGCTTCTCCTTCTTCCTCCTCATTCAAAGATGCAAAGGAAAACTCTAAAGACAATGATGATGAAGCTATGCTATCAAGAAGATTTCAGAGAATACTTCCCAAGAAAAAGAAGTAAGGATCTAAGAGATACTTCAAGAAGGACAAAAAGAGTAAAGAACAAACTTACTATAAATGCTAGCAACTAAGTCACTTCAAATCAGAATGTCCTAAGCTTAAAAGAAAGATCCAACTGAGAGGTATGAGAAAAAGAATGGTAAGGAGAAGAAATACAGAAAATTCAAAAAGAAAGCAATGGTAGCAACATGGGACAATGAAGAGGTAACAAGTTCAGACTCCTCAAGTTCAAAATCAGAATAAGAAGAAGCAAATCTAGCCCTCATGGCAGGACTAGAATAGGTAACCTCTGAAAGTTCCTTCACTTGATGTTCACAATTTGATTTCGATAGTTTAGAATATGCATTCAATGAATTGTATGAAAAATACAAAACTGTTGTAAAACAACTAAGGATAATGAAACTAAATCTTGTTAATGGGAAAAATCTAACATCATCCTAAAATCAGAAATAGAAAAACTAAAAGAACAACTCACTGAAACCGAATGATCAAACAACTTATTATGTGAAGACTTAAAAGTAAAAAATAATAAGATCATGGAACTTGATAACAATCTAAATGAGTTAAAGAATGAAGAGAAATTAAAAGAAGAAAATGACTATTTAAAAGCATCAATAGACAAAATAACTAACTGTAAATCATCCTTAGTAGTTAGACTAAAAGGTGCTAGAATAGGAAAGAAGAAGTATGGAGTAGGATACAAACCACCAATAAATGAAGAGAAAATTATTTATCATGAATCGTATCCAGCTCCTAACTTAAAAAAAAAAAGCTTAACTAGAAAATACAAAAAAGTAAATCAACATCACCATAAACAAAAAATGAACAATGTGAGAACAAAACCAAAGAATGCATATAATGTGTGTTGCTCTCATTGTAATCAATTAGGACACACCATTAGCACCTACATCACTAGACATTGCACTGGATTCCAAAAATTGACCTTCAAGGACCCAAGAAAATTTCGGTACCAAAGGTCTCAACTTAATTTTGTTTACGGAGGTGCCTGAAAGCATCCAAATTGTACTTAGATAGTGGATGCTCAAGGCATATGACATGTGATAGAGAGCTATTTACAAGTTTCAAAAGTGAAATTGGTCAAGTTACATATTTAGACAAAGGAAAAGGAAAAGTCATTGGATATAAAACAATAGAAACAAAGACCAAATATTTAACAGAAGATGTCTTATGTGTTGAAGGACTCAAGTATAACCTCATCACCATTAGTCAACTATGTGACAATGGTCATTTAGTCAAGTTTCAAAATGATAAGTGTATAATTCTCAAAAACAAGAAAGAGTCTTTGAAGCTCATAGAATGAAGAATCTGTATACACTTCAACTAGCAGAACTAAAAGAAGTCAATCTATGTCTTGCAACTACCAAAAGCAGCGAGACTGATTTGTGGCACAGAAGATTCGGATATGCAAGCACTTCAATAATAAAAAAAAAATAATGAAGCATGATCTAGTTGAAGGTCTTGCAAAGTTCATATTGAAGAAATTTGGAATCTGTACAGCTTGTACAAAAGAGAAGTAGACTAAGACATCCTTTCAGTCCAAGATAATTGTAACAACTTCAAAAGTATTGGAACTCATCCACATAGATTTATTTGAACCATAAGAACTGCAAGTCTTGGAGAAAAGGTCTATGGCTATGTGATTGTGGATTATTACTCAAGATACACTTGGGTATCATTTTTGAAAGTAAAATTAGAAACTTTCTCAGCTTTCTCGAAATTCAGTAAACTAGTACAGAAGAGCCAGAAATATAAGATAATCAGTATCATATCTGATCATGGAGGAGAATTCAAAAATGAAGATTTCATCTAATTCTGTGAAGAAAATGGTATTGAACATAACTTTTCTGCTCCAAGAACTCCTCAACAAATGGTGTGAAGCAGAAAGGAAGAATAGAACACTTCTTGATACAACCAAAACCATGTTATTAGAGTAAAATCTACCACGGTATTTCTGGACAGAAGCAGTCAACATTGCATGCTACATCATCAACAGAACTATGATCAGACCAATTTTGAGGAATACTTCATATGAACTTTGCAAGGAAATGAAGCCAAACATCCATCATCTACGGCCCTTTGGTTGTAAGTGTTTCATTCTAAATAATGATAAATATAATCTAGGTAAATTAGATGCTAAAAATGATGAAGGTTTTCTATTAGGATATATTTCGAAACCTAGAAGATATAGGGTGTTTAACAGAAAAACTTTAACAATTGAACAAACTGTTCATATTTTATTTGATGAAACCAACCCTTCTATAAAGAGAATAGAAGAAGAAGATGTTGTTGAAGAATTGTGCAGGGATTTGGAACAAGCTTCTCTTGAAGAGGAAGATGAGACAAGGAAGATCCCGGACTAGAAGAACTCCAACAACAAGAAGAAACACATGAAGGACTTCTTAAAGAATTAAGGTATCACAAAGATCATCTAAGGAAAAACATAATAGGTGATCCTCAAGATAGGGTAAGAACCAAAGGTATGTCCATTCCATGTGATTACACTACATTGGTATCTTAGATTGAGCCTAGGACAATCAATGATACACTGGTAGATGAATCTTGGATCCTAGACCTTCTAATCATCTAGTTATTGGGACCAAATGGGTCTTCAGAATAAAATGGATGAATCAGGAGTTATCACTAAAAAACAAGGCCAGACTAGTAGCTCACGGATATCCCCAAGATGAAGGCATTGACTTTGATGAGACATATACTCTAGTTACTAGATTAGAGGCAATTAGAATTTTATTAGAATATGCATGTTCCTTAAATATCAATCTATATCAAATAGATGTAAAGAGTGCTTTTCTGAATGGTTTCATAAAAGAACAAGTTTATGTTGAGCAATTGTCGGGTTTTGAAAATACTAAATATCCAGAACATGTTTTTCTTTATGGAAGGCACTATATGGTTTGAAACAAGTTCCAAGAGCTTGATATGAAAGACTAAGTGTTTATCTTCTATCACATGATTTTTCAAGAGGTAAAGTAGATAGCACGTTATTTATTAAAAAAAATTTAGAAGGGATCTTGATTACACAAATATATGTTGATGATATTATTTTTGATTTTACAAATGAATCACTTTGTAAATTCTTTGAAACACTCATGCAAAGTGAGTTTGAAATGATCATGATGGGTGAGCTTAATTATTTTCTTGGCTTGCAAATCAAGTAAGCGAAGAAAGGAACTCACATTTGTCAAACCAAGTACATTTCAGATTTGCTTTCAAAGTATGGTTTTGACAAGTGTAAGCCATTAAAAACTCCTACGAGCTTAGGAATAAGTTAGATAGTGATCAATTGGCAAGAAAGTAGATCAAAAGATCTATAGAGGCTTGATTGGGCCATTACTCTATCTCACTGCTAGTAGACCAATATAATGTTCAGTATACGTTTGTGTGTCAGGTTTCAGGTTGATCCAAAAAAATCTCATATAAATGCTATTAAGAGAATTTTTAGATATCTTATTAATACAAGTAAATTGAGTTTGTGGTATCCCAGATGTTCTGAATTTAATCTGCTTGGATATAGTGATGTTGACTATATTGGATGCAAAATAGATAGAAAAAGCACCAGTGGATACTAGTTTCTTGTAGGTTGCTTAATCTCTTGGTCATCCAGAAAGCAACATTCTGTGGCTCTTTCCACAACAGAAGCAGAATACATTGTAGCTGGAAGTTGTTGTACTCAACTGGTGTGGATCAAACACCAGTTGTAACGATGGTCACAAGTTAAATGCAATTCCAATGTTGGTCACAACACAAGCGCAATTAACTGATCAAAAAATCCAATCCAACATTCAAGGACCAATCACATTGAGGTTAGACATCACTTCATCAGGGACCATGTAAGTAATGGTGATAATTTACTTGAATTTGTTGCTACAGACCATTAGTTAGTTGATATCTTTACTAAACGTCTTCTTGAAGATAGGTTTACTTCAATTAGAAGAGAAATAGGGATGTGCAACTTTGAATAACTTAATGCTTACTCTATGTTATATTATGTGATTTAACTATCCTCACAATTTTTTTTAAACTTCTTGATGTTCGACTTCTCACATAGTCGAAGTTGTAAGCCAAATTCAAAATTTAAATTCAATTTTTTAGGGGCAGAATAATAAATGTTTATTTGTTCTCCTTTCTATCACTTTTGTCTATTAATCCAGTCGTTGATCCCACGATTTGTGGTCTTCGACCCCCTTTCACTTTCCCATACATAAGCTTTTCGCTTTTCATTTCAAATCACCCCATTCGAACCTCTCCAACTCCTCTTGTCTTCTTCCTGGTCCTCGCCTCCGTCTTAGACTATGACAGAACCTTTGTTGTGATCCTCTCGATTTCATCAATTATCTATGAAGAAAGGTAGAATCATTGCCTTATTTGGGTCATTTCATCCTTTCCTTGAGATCATTTAAAGTCATTTCCATCATATTTGTCTATATGGCCATTTCTAGGGCTATGGATGCCTCTTTTTTCACTCCAGAGCAGTTTTTGAGGCTATCCTCTGCCAAAACCTCCATTTGTCCTGGAAAGTAGTAGATCTTTCCCAGATGACAGCCAATTGAGTTTTGTAGCAGATACCTTGGATGCCATGGGTTGGAGAAGACCCTGTGAGATAAAGGAACCAACATTTGAAGATGAAGTCAAAGCCTTTTATGTAACTCTATCAGTTTCAGCAGATGGGGCTTTGGAAGGCTCTATCAATATGGCAACCCGATTTTTTAAAATATAAATGAATTAGAAAACTCTTTAGCACATGTGAGATATTTCCACAGAATTAAAAGAAAATTTGTGTTTGGATATTAAACAATAAGGCGTGATAAATAATGTGAGTCAAAGCACGAATAATTGGGTTGGCCAATGCTAAACGAAGTCTTAAGATGAATAAACCCGATAATGATAAAAGCCATTATCACATGTGCAAACCAACTCGAAATCACGGATAAATTTAGGATGACAAACTAAATAATGAGATACAAATAATAGAAAAGAAATTAGAGGCAAACAAACATGTTTGAGTTAATAAAACCCTAAACTTCGACTTAAGGCAATAAAACCTGATAACATTGGAAACTCTTTATCACATGTAACTAACTCATGTGAAATAGATGTTTGATGTGACGGCCCTCATTATACCGGTACGGTCATACCGACCCACGTCAATATAGCGAGAGTCCTCACAGTGGGACATTTACCCAACGATACAAACAGCTGAGATATACGCGAATATATATAACAGAGTAGCGGAAGTAAAAGAGAACTATCTCCATTCATTCATCATCCACATTAACATACATGCAGTTTACAATTGCAAAAAGGAACTAAAATTCACATGATTTAGTTTGCTGAAATAGAAATACAAATGTCCACATATTACATTCTTTTCATGATAATCCTAATACAATGTTCAAGTACATACGACGAAGTACACAATCACAAAGGAAGCTCCAAGTAACTAGTCTCCGCGCTCGGAGTCCGTCTCCACCGTCTCCTCCAACGGTGTCGTGTCACCAACTACACTGTACGCCGAAGCAAGGAGTGAGTCCAGGGACTCAGCAAGTAACACTATACATGATATACACGTACAAGTCCTAGTGGTTTCTACAAGCATACAATTAGCAACACATAGCGTGCTAGCCCATTTAAGTTTCAACCTATCATGAAGGTTCTACAATTTTATACATAACGCATGCTTTCAGATTTCAAAAATATAACATTCACCTATCACATGGTCTCTAATCCATTCACTTATGAACTTTAACCTTATAAAGAACCAAAGTGAGAGTTATCGACATGGACAATTTACACACTGAATGGGGAACATAGTTAGCATGGATTCCACATGTTCTTAAGTACCTACATAACTTTTTCACATGCTTTAGGTTGCTGATTTCACATGGTTCAAAGACTATAACCTACACATGAAAGCTACAATGTGCTTAGAACATAACACATGAACAATCCATCATGCCACTTTGCACACATACTCATTAATTGTTCCAAATCATGGATTCTAAACACTTCGCACGTAAACATGGAATTGCTAACATGCATTTGCTGAATTCATACGGTTTCAGCTTTAGTCTCACATGATCTCAATACACATTTTCACATCTAAAATTTCACATTTTCTTTTTACACAATTTCCTCTTTTCACATGGTTACGCGCTTGCACATACACATTCACATATCACTTACACATTTACACATGGTCACATACACTTTACACATTACACTTAACATATTTTAGTGCCGTGACACATAGTCCAAACCACCAAAGAAGGACACATTCACATCACATAACACATAGACACCATCTAGGCAATCAATGGTGACTCTTGGACTGCGCAGACCGGGAGAACAAGTCTCCACCCTAACCAGTGGTACTTGTCCACCTCCAGGATTTCCCCCTAATGCCCTTAGGGTCACTTAACACAATGAACTTTCTCAGGGGGACTTTTCCCTGATACAGCTCCACTGCCTTCTCGGAAGCAGTATCACATTGGCACAGTTTACACTTTTACACATTTAACGTTTTACACATGGTTTTACACTTGGCACTCTTCATTTCTCACACTTTCTTACTCACATGAACACCTCTGTTTTTCCTAACATGGTACTACAGAGTTTTCAAGATTAACACATAGTAAACACACCAATCATGCTGGTTTAAACAAATAAAATCACATTACTATCATATGTACGAATTATTCACAATTCACATGAAAACACATAACTTTTTATTTACTGTTCCAAATAACCTGAAATTTTAACCACATGCTGTTTTCAGGTTCAAAATCATACCCTCAATTTTTCGGATTTTTCTGAGCTAAATAGGATTTACAGAAAATCAAACACCTAATTAGCATATTATTCACAACTTATACTAACATGGGTCTAACACATTTGAAATTCACCCACTTACTGTTTTGCACAGAAAACACTAATGCATGATTTCAGAATACAACATCATTCTAATTCATACATCTATAAATCCGTTACCACAACTATTTCTTTCATGCTTTCATTTTACCGAATCGAACTTTCTAGCAATTCCACAAGTATGCATGAATTACAAAAAATTCGGAACATACATACATGTCCCACAATATTTCATGAATAGACTGAAAACAAGACATTTAACTAATCCTGATCATGGAACATTAATTTGCAAGAATTATCTACAAGTTATGCCCACAAGTTTAAAGACACCAATTTTCCACATTCACCAACACATCACATTCATTCACAACCAAAATGCACAAAATACATAGCTTATAGGAATACCATATATCCTCATCACGGAAATCATAACGAAATTTACGTATAAGAGGGACAGAACAGCTCACTGTTCTGTCCTGAAGAACTAGACGGCGGTCTCTGGCCGCTGACTCAGAGTCAGCGGCAGGGTCGATGGACGCCAAGATCATCACAGGCGTCCAGGGACCTTGCCGTTTACTCAGGTCTGTGCAGAAACACAGACCCGAGCTCTGAAATTTGGGTGAAATGGAGGGTCTAGGACTCGAGGGAAATTCCATAAATCATAAAAACCTCCTAGACTCATACGGGGATACCATAGATAGGTCACTTGCCTTTCAAAAATTCTTCTAGGGGATTTAGAGGCTTGGTGAAGACCTCCTTGGGCAGTCCCAAGAAGTTGCAGAAGCACCTCCAAGATCGCCTTCCTCCGGGCTTCTGGTTGATCTCCACGCCGAGGGATGATGGGGAAGCCTTCCCCTTTGCTTCAGCTCCCTCCTTGATGCAGAAGATCTCCAAAACCAGCTTCAAAGGGTCGGATTTTTGGGGTTCAAACTGGGGTTTTTCTCACAGAGCTCTAGGGTTTTTCTTTCTCACCTCTCTCCTCTTGCAAGGGTGAAGGGGAAGAATGGGGTGAGCCAATTCGGGTTCAGACCTAAAGAGGGTCTTTCCCCCCACTCACTAGGGTCACTACAACAAATTGGGGCTATACCCACAGAATTTACCTACAGTAGGATAATACGTAGGTATATACCACAATTATACATTCTAAATCCGTTCATTGCATGGTTATACACCAAGCTAGAAAGGTAACAATCCAAAGCTGATTCGACCTGAAATCAACATGAACTTTCTCCATATTAATTCAAAGCTTTTATACTGCATCAATTGCTAATCTCTCTCCCCCCCCCTCCGGATCATTCCCTGAATCATTTAATGCTTGTTTCCTGCTGCTGTTTAGCAAATCTAGCGGGGACCCTTTTGCCTTTTTTGTGTCACCATGTGTAGATTTCATTCCCTGTGGAGTTCATGTTGCAGTGATACTTAATTTAGTGACTGCTGGGAGTAGATGTATGGGCAAATCTTTGACTGACTTCTGTACACTGATGTAATAAGGAGTTATCATCATGATGCTTCTTTTTGTTGTTCATGCATATAGAGCTGTTTTGATTTTGCACATAATCAGCTTATGAATGTTTTGTTTAACAACTTATTTATTTATTTATACCATGTTTGCTTACTTAATTTTTGGCTTTCCATACATCTGTTTTCTCATTTGGCTCATAAATATCGTGGCCTAATGCTCTAAATGCGATATCCAATACATATGGCGCCATTTTATACTGCAAGTATTACAAGCATTACAAGTTTTAAACTGAAGTTATGTTTTTATGACAGCCAACTTTTCACTTCTTTGTATTGGATTACGATTTCCAACTTTGAATGCTTAGGTGCTTGCTTTGAATGAATCTGTTCCAGGAAGTGTAAAGTCTTTCTCTAAAATTTGCGTAAAATCTATTTTGTTCTTCCTTGCTATGGATGCTAGATCTTATAGATCTATTGGTTTTTCATTATTTTTTGGGTGTTCAAGGAGAAGGAAGATGTATAATATATACGTGTCTTTAAATGGTGTTAGGAGGTTGTCAAGTCCCCTGCAATCACCTTTGCAATGGCAGCAGCTCTAAGGTACGTTAGTCTCAGGCAGTTCAATTTTTTTTTTTTGGTAAATGGGAGGATTCCTCTACACCACATCAGGAAGATCCCTCTTTATTTGCATGCCAAAGATGCAAGCAATGTTTTGTTATAGCATCTTATCCATTTAGTCTTTGCCAATTTTCTATAAGTGGTCTTTGCCAAGTTTCTAAAGTGCCTAAGCTTATTTTACCTTTCCTTCCAGGTGAGTCATCAACCTCCGTGAGTGCAGGGCATGCTGAGAATGAGCACTTTGCTTATGATGTCACCTCCAAGTTGAAAACAAAGTTTTTAGGAAACTCTGTGGATGTATACCCTGTTGGCAGGTGAGGTCTATCCTATCCATTTTTAGGTCTGCTTTGAGTAAAGCAGACCATTTTTTTCTTGGAGGGTAGGATCAAAAAATCAAATAAATGGAAAAGTGGGAACTTAAATTGTCCACATTTTGAGTTCAAAACAATTTAAACAAGTCTAAATGTACTTGGCTTCTGCCCGTTTTTTTTTACATTTTTTAAAATTTTCATTTTTATTTTTTAAAGTTATATTTTGTGCTTATAGTTGATATCAGAATCTAAGTTTATCATCAGTTTAGATGTTCATGATGCTTAGCCCCATGTACATTAGATGAGATTTTTACTCTCATAGCCTATTGAACATGTCTATCACTATTTCTTTATGTTTGAAATTCTATGTGGATATTAGAACTGATGCATTGCTTCAAAAAATTAAGCTCATCCAGAAATTATATCACATGAAAATTTCAATATCCACATGTAACATAATGCACTATTAGTTACATTAAGCTGATATAGAGAGAAGAGGGGGTGCTGTAAAGGAGAGACATGCTTGAATGAAACCAACAGTCAAATTAAACACTAGACTAAAGCAGAGGATGTACTTGAAAAGAGACTGGTAACTGGGTATGAAGTTGACTTTGTTTCCAAGTTTGCTTTATAGGACCCTTAGGATCTGGATTGGCTTAGGATCTAGATTGGCTTAGACTTGGGATGGATTTTAGGACCAGCTGGCTTGGACCAACTCTGGCTGATTCAATTTAGTCACAGTTAGTTTTTGTTTCTTGTTAATCAAAGGGATGACTGGACGTGATCTAAATTGGATTATGATTGGCCAATCCTGTAAGCCATGTCATTGAACAAGAAAATTCACAGGATCCTTGTATGGAAGGCTTGAACTTGCTCATGGCAAAGGGAACTAGGAAAAAATTGAATTGGGACCAGGATTGAGAGATTCTAATGCAAACCAGATTCTACATTTCTATTAGTAAGTGAAGAATAAATAAAAATAATTTTAATGAAAATATCTAAGATAAATGAATAATAATTTGATGAGAAGTGTCTATGCAATCATCAAGAGGTAGAAATAAGGGCTTTGTATAATAATATATCTATTTTTTACCCCAAGCCAGCTGTAATATCCATCCAGAATTTCATCTGAAACCAGCTCCAGTGAGCCAACACTATTCATCCCCCCTACCGCACCTGATAAATACATCTTGTATCCTTCAGATAATAACCAGATCAACTTAGTCTCTCTTTCTTCACTAGCAAAGTGTACTTACTCAGATCACTGGCCAAAAGTTCTTCATTCAGCACAAATCAAGCGAAGAACTATGCTAGTGAGGGTTATAACTTGCAATAACTCCAATCAACATGTTTGACCTTGCTTGGAGACCATAACCTACAGGAAGGAAGCACATTGTTTGACAGGCCTGCTCTGTCCTACATCACTCTGATTTCGCAAAAACACTGGTTGTGTGGCCCAAGAAAACACACCTGTGGGCTACCATGGGCCTTGTAAGTGAAAGGGTGGCGCAGGGAAAACCGTTCTAATTATATTTGCTTTGTCTTTTAACCAACCTGCATTATAATGATTACTCATTTTGATCTCCTCTACCCACCCCCTTCCATCACATGATTAGGGGACACTTTGTTACCTCAGGAGTGGCATAACAGCAGAAGAGAGATACAACATTGATTTATTTTATTTATCCATTTTTTTGACATGAACCATGGTTCTGGCATTGAGTTTTAACTTACAACAATTCTACATGGCATCCTTTGGAGCATCAGATACCCTTATTTGATAAAAATGCTTCAGTTATATCTCTTAGGTTTGATGGAATCTCAGAAATATTTCACTAAATATAGATGGAATGGTTAAATGAAATTTGTATTTGTGTTATCTTCTTGTCTTTTTATTTTTACTTCAAAACATAGGCTCCTCTGTAACATGGCATGCCACACTTGTTCAATCCTTTAACACAAGCATTAGCACTTTGTGTTTTTTTGGGGTGGCTATGGTTGAGGGGAGCACCGCTACTGCGATGCCCAAGCCCAGGCTCAAATGAAGTTTCTGGGGTGGCTATTGTGTTGACAGTGGTATCCTGATGCGCCATTGATATGTTCATAGTGGTATCCTGGGGAGCCTTTGGCTGAGGTCATTGACCCGAGCTCCTTCAGTGTTTTCTAAGTTTGATTCCTTTGTTTTTATTTCAGCTTTGCATTTTCAGTTGTTTTTGTTTAAACTTTTCTTTGAAGAATTTGATAGGATTTTATGGACAAACTACAATGGTACAATTTTTTTTACATAAAGTTTCCAACATAAATATGGATGCAACCTTCTGTTCTGGAATTCTGCAGCAACTGAACTATATGGTTCAGTTGAATGCCAAGCACTTGTCCTGGCACCAACAGTGATCATCTCTGCTTGCCCTGTTGTACTCTTCTGAACATGTTTTATTGTGCTCTCTTTGGCAATGGGATGAAATTGTTTAAGCATTCATGTTATACTTATATCTTCATATGACTATTAGTTTGGCTGATTATAGTGGGGTATATTTTCTCATACATTCTTTTTGGTTTGGTAAAACTAGCTGTAAACGTTTGTATTTTTCACTTCTTCAGTCATGGCGTGAATGGCACCGGAAGGATCTCATTTGATGCTCGTCAATATGATGCCAAATTGAATGAGTTAGATTCTATTTTAATTTGCATTTACCACTCTATAATGATATTCTTGTTCAGTATTTAGTCATGTGGGTAGCTTTTGTTTGTTAGTTGCTCACATCTGGCACATCACTTATGACTGTTTTAGGCTTGTGAAGAAGGAAAAGATTTCTTTACCTCGTATGATGAGGTTTATGACAGTTTTGATTCCATGGGTCTACAGGAGAACCTTCTTAGAGGCATCTATGCTTATGGTAAAGCCACATGCGCTTTTTTTTCAATAGAAACTTGTCTATTTCTAGGCTTTAGCATAGAAATAGAAGAAAAAACCCATATCTACACATTACTCAATTAGCCACTGAAATTTGCATTTAATCATAAAAAATCAGGGCTATGGCACCAAGAACATAATTCACTACTCTGGACCATTGATGCCTCCTGGTGGAAATATTGAGGATATGCTGAAAGAACTTGAGCGGCAGATCCAGCAGGCAGTACGCAAAGCCCGTCTGGACAAAGCGAAAACCAACAAATATGGTGAATAAGGCCTATTGCCTTTCTCCCTGGCAGCAATAATGTACAAAGTTAACAAGTTTTACCTCATCATTTGATTGCTCCCACACCAAGGTCTGGAACTGTGATCATCAAGAACAACAAACATCAATGGCACACATTTGTGGGACAGCTTTGTCTTCCATGAGACTGTGAGAAGCTATGCTATTTATCTAAACACAAAGTGGGAAATTCTATTAAATTGTGTACTGCAGTAGGAAGCACTGGTAACCTCTGGAACATGTATGTGGTGCTATGGTATTTGATACCTAGAATCTTAACTCATATGACTTGTAATCTGGAGTGGGTAAAAAAGAGACTGACAACAGCAGCTTGTATATTTACTGGAGATCCTTGTTTGATAATGAGGAGTTTCTCATTGTTCCACAACGAGAGATCTGTGTAAATTTTCTACGAAGGGTTCTCATTACTATCTCCATCTTCTGTAAGTAAAGCAATCATCCAAAAAAGAATAGAAAAGAATATTTGATATGATGCGCAGGCAATCCCTATTTTACCTGGTGTAGATGATATTATGATTTTTATTAATGTTGGATATTTGAGTGGACATGTGAATGTTATGGATGTGAATGTGAATATTATGGATTTTAATGTTGTTTTGCCTATGTGATGCAGATGAGTGGATATGGATTTGAGTTTTATTTTAGCCATGTTAATATATCTGTATTTGTATTTCATGTTTACATCAGATGTGGACAGGTATTTAGTTTATATTTGTAAAAAAAAAAAAAATCAACACCTACAGTTTTTAATATTCGTTTTTAAATATCATTACATACAATAATTTAAAGCCGTAAGTATATATTGTATATTTATTCATTCATTTATTTATCATCTCAAAAAAATGATATTACTACGGTTATGAAACAATCAGTATAGATGATATCTATACTTACATTTATTTATCATCGTCTCAAAAATATATTACTACGGTTATAAAACCATATGTATAGATACCAATACCTATGATTTATATAACTCTTTACCTACGGTTAATATTTGTATGAATAACCCGATATATACCTACGATTATTTTTCTGTGGGTATAGTCTTTAGTCACGGGCGCATGCGTGTCGGATTCAAACCGTAGCGCGTTCCGTAGGTAAATGGTTTTACCTTCGGTTTGTGGCATATGCCTACGGTTATTATGCGAAGCTATAGGTCATTTTTTTTGTAGTGGGTGATGGGACACCCTCAGAGCCGTTGGGGGACATCCCCCAATGGTTGCCATACCTTGCTTCAGAAGATAGCAGCTCTGCTGCGCATGCAGGCGAGAAGTTGACGTCCATATCGCTGGACGCCGGAATTAGGGTTGGCGTCTAGGGCTGGACGCTAACACCACCTCAACGGCCTGGGGATTGACGCCAATAGGGCCTTCGGCCAGAACCCTAATTTATGCATAAAACCATGCATACCAAGCTTCTATACATGCAATATGTACATGGTATTATATTCACACTATCATCATGCAATACATACATTATTTACGTTTAATATAAACACATGTACACGTATTTATACTATTTTAATATCCACGTAAACGTACATACATACTCAACACAATATACACACATAAATACGAAAAATACGACGGAAATTCGAGGGTCTTACATTTGATGTCCAATCATTTTATTGGGCTCAATAGGAAGCCAAATATAAGAAATTAATATTTAAAATTCGTGATAGTTGCCCAGATAGCAAGCCCAGAGGGGGGGGGGGGGGTGAATGGATTGCTAAAAATTATTCTTCTAATAATTCCTGTAAATAAACACACTTGATAGACAATACTAAGATTGATATTTAGAGTTAGTGTTAATCAAAATGAAGAGAAACAATCACACAGACAACAAGAAATTTTATCCTGGTTCGGATCTCCTATCTCAAGGAGTCGTATGTCCAGTCCCCAAGCAACCACTTGGGATTCCACTAAACAAGGGTACAGTTCCCCTTAAGGACACTTACACATCCAGCAACAACTGGCCTTCTCTTCTCTACCAGAAGAGGGATCATTCCACCTGATACAACAGGTCTTCTCTTCACACCCGAAGAGAATGCTCACAGAAAAGAATTGAAAGAGAAAGGCCCCAAGACCAAGCTTATAATCACTGCTTGATCTGAGGCGAAGTCTGAGAGACACAAGATTATCACAAATGAACTCTCTCAGATCAACGCAGGCTCTCAAAGGCAATGCAATATTCTACAGAGAGCAAGGAGCTACAGAAGGTTGGAATAGATGAGCTAGCTCTTGTTGTTCTACAGGTGACTAAGATGTTCAAGCTTCACAAAGGTTGAAAGAGTTGGTGTAAGGCCCCGGATTTTTATTCTCTTTATATATATGTATGTATATGAATGGTGTTGGGTGTTCGGTTGTTGTGTGCTTAGCATGCGTAGTTCATTGTGCCTGCTATAAGTTTTATCCTTCCTTTGAGCATGAGCATGTGCGAATATATATATAATATATATATATATATATATATAATATATATATATATATATATATATAATATATATACATAGGTGTATATGATAATAATGTAGAAGTGAACAATTAGCTAATTAGAGGTGTATTATAAATACCAAGAATCTCTGACTTAGGATACTTGAATAATACTATGCGTGTGCTATCTAAATATTGAAGAATATCCTATACTACCTATTTCATGGAATTTTGTATGGGAGTGTATGAAGTACATATGTGTATGTACGTATGTATGTTATCTCTTGTGTGTGACAATTGTATACCTAATTCTACATGCATAACACCTTGGTGTATTTGTGTATGCATGTGTATGATTAGTTGTAAGCGTTGCTCATTTGCATGGTTTAGCTAATGTGAATATTGTACTTCGTACATTGCATATGCATAAAGAGTTCAAGCATGGTAGGTGTAATTAGTGGTTTATATTGAAATTCTATACTCCTCAAGAATAACATGCATGTATTTTTATGATATTTAGGTGAGAATAGTCAATTGGCTAAATTATGCATATAGTACATATTAAGGAATCCTATGCATATAGTACTTAAGCAATGTTAGGTAAAGTTGTGTAAGTTATCTAATTACCGGTGCGCATGTTGTATCCATCTATTCCAAGCATAATGTACATAAGTATGCTACACCCGTGTGTGTATACTATATATATGTCAAATCAAGTGTGTGTGTGCAAGGACTATTTTATCGAATATATTATTCCTAGCAACATAATTCATATCACCTCCTAATGATTTGCGAAGCCCTCATAATTCTTGTCATTTACTTTGCCGTTGTTGAGTCACACTTATGTAAAACATCATGTACGCATAGGTAGATATCTACGTACATCTATCTTAGTGTATTTATGTA
>JACBKR010002404.1:0-35035 GCA_014218235.1 Colocasia esculenta
CTGAACCTCATGTCTTCCTTCTATTCGAAGGGAACGCAACCACCTGTCAACTACAGGTCCTCTCTTCAACCTAGAAGAGGAACAACACAACAAAGTGTTGAAGAGACGGACAAGCCCCTAGACCAAGCTATAGAATAGTGCTTGATCTGAAGCAAGAACTGAGAGAAGGAGATCTACAAAGAGGAACTCTCTCAGAACATAAACGCTCTCTCAAGGATTGACACTATGTTGCCCAGTTGACAAGCCCAGGAGGGGGGTGAATGGGTCTTTTAAAAATATTCTACAAGATACCTGTAACCAAAAATACTTACACAAGAATTCTTCGAGGAGGTTAGTGACTGTTAGTTTAAATATCAAACGCACAAGAAGATAATCACACAACACAGAATTTATCCTGGTTCGGACCTCCTTTCCTTAGGAGTCCTACGTCCAGTCCCTGAGGAACAATCAGGATTTTACTAACAAGGGTACAGTCCCCCTAAGGACACTACAACCCCAGCACAGCTGGTCTTCCTTCACACCTGAAGGGAACCACAACACCCTGGATACCTCACCAGGTCTTCCTTCACAACCGAAGGGAACTACACCCTGGATGCCACCAGGTCTTCCTTCACAACTGAAGGGAACAACAACTCAAAGTGAATTGAATGAAATTCAATCCCTTAGATCAAGCTTTTGACAAGCAAGGATCTGAAGCAACTAGTGCTGAGAGCAAAGATCTAAAACAAGTTACACTCTCAGAACTACACGGGCTCTCTTAGAAAATCTATTACAGCACAGAGAGCGAAGAGCTGAAGGTGATGAGGAAAAAATAAGATCCTTGGCTCTAGATTTTCTTCAGAAGATTTGAATGCTTGAATATTGTTCTTTTCTTTTGTTCTTCTGTTCTTGTATTTATATCTTCAATTCGAAATATAGACGTTGAAATATCTGTTGTCTCTCTCTTGAGTAGTCGTTAGACTGTATGACACCTAGAGTCTTGGAAGCTTCCAGTCAACAGTCTTTTGATCACTTGAGCACGCAAAGAGATGAGATCTTCAGAAATATCATTGGCTTCTATTTGTTTAACGTTGTATCATGAAGCTAGATCAGAGGTTTGCACAAATGTCAATCTCAAATAGCAGACAGCTAAGCTGTTTCTGATGTCAGTCAACGTTAGTAGCAATAGACATGAAAATAGTAATGCCAAATAGCTTAAGTCTAAAAGACGTAATCAGAGTAAGCTCGATAAAGGATGATATGGTCTGCATGAATGCAGAGATACGTTCAGGTCTCATTAAATGCAGGTGCGTCAGAGAGATGTATACGTGGTCTTTGACTAGTCAACAAAGATAATGTCAAGTTAATATGAAATCGATAACAATATGACTTATGAAATCGTTATGAACAAGTCAAGTTAACCAAGTCGTTGTGATGCAGAAGAAATCATTGTAAATCGTTGTGTTTCTGGAGAAATCGATATGAAACACTTAACAAATCGTTATGAGATGCAAATCGTTGTGTTTCTGAAGAAATCGATATGAACACTTAACAAATCGTTATGAGATGCAAATCATTGTGTTTCTGAAGAAATCGATATGAAACACTTAACAAATCGTTATGAATACATATAGAATCGTAAGTCGTTGCGAGTTCCAAAGAAATCGTTATGAAACTTATAGAGTCGTTACGGCGAGCAAGTCGTTGCGAGTTCTAAAGAAATCGTTATGATAACTTATAGAGTCGTTACGGCGAGCAAGTCGTTGCGAGTTCTAAGGAATCGTTATGATAACTTATAGAGGTTACAACGAGCAAGTCGTTGCGAGTTCTAAAGGAATCGTTATGATAACTTATAGAGTCGTTACGGCGATCAAGTCGTTACGGGCTCTAAAGGAATCGTTACGGTCACTTATGGAGTCGTTGTGACGAGCAAGTCGTTACGGGCTCTAAAGGAATCGTTACGGTAACTATAGAGTCATGTGACGAGCAAGTCGTTACGGGCTCTAAAGGAATCGTTACGGTCACTTATAGAGTCGTTGTGACGAGCAAGTCGTTACGGGCTCTAATGGAATCGTTACGGTCACTTATAGAGTCGTGTGTGTGATGAGCAGGTCGTTACGGGCTCTAAGGGAATCGTTACGGTCACTTATAGAGTCGTTGTGACATCGACTTGTTTGAAACGACATGAGTTTTTCAGCCAGAATCGTTATGATAATTCTATTGAAATCGATATGGTATAAAGAAATCGTTCTGGACTTAGAGAAATAATATGTTGAAGAGATTAAAGCTTCAGAGAAGTAGTGCATACCTTTTGTGGGCTTGTTTGACCTTGGTGTTTTCTGTACTTAAGACTTATGAAATAATCATTAGATATAATTGATACACTCTTGTTTGGTTTTGTTAATCATCAAAATATGTATATATATATGTAATTAGTTAAAATACATGGGACAGACTGATCATCAATCTCCCCTTTTTGGTGATGACAAACTGAACAATAAGCATGGATAAAAAGTATCTGAAATTGTTCTAAAGAAATGACATGCTAATTTTCTTCCCTTAAAACTAGTGGATGAATATTTCAGACATGCTAAGTATTTTCTCCCCCTTTTTGTCATTAAGAAAAAACGAACTGAGACAAAGAAAAGAAGAGAAAGATTGGTCCACATAAGCAAAGAGATTTATTTAATTCTGTGGAGGTACAGGTAAGTAGAAAGCAGGAGACAAAAGAGAGGCAAAATGGGAGATGGTTTCCCATGCCTGTGCTTCCTGTTCTTCAAAATGAGTTTTAAAAACTCCAAAAGGTATAGAGTAGGATGGTCCCATAGTGGAAGCCATCCGTTTGAGATGAAGATCTAGGTGCTGATAGAGAAGATCAGCATATGCATCCTTGTCCATGTTCATCTTGAGGAAACGTCGAGTCCCAAAGCTGGCACAGGAGAGGAATTGGTCCATTGTTACAGGATAGTGGTTGTGGTTAGCTCTGAGAGCCTTGAGAAGAGCCACATAGACTTTGTATCTTTCCTTCCAGACTTTGAAGGGGTCATTAACAAGATGAATGGAGTTCATATCTAGGAAAGTAGCTGGAGAAATAGCTGGTTTGCCTTCCCTGGCCTGAGCTTCATTGATGTCAAACAGCTGCTGAGCTGACAGGGGGTAGAACTGGGACCATTCAGAAGATGTGAGTCTTTCACATTCAGACAGAATAGGGGCTAGAACTTCAGCACTTACATGCCCCTGGTGATATTCCCTAAATAGGAATCTAGGAAAAGCAACCAGGCAGCCTTTCTGCACTTTAATTCTGCCCATTACTCTGGCAAATCGTTCAAAGATAATGGATCCTACAGAGAACTCCATGACAAGGAAATGGATTTACGGAAGAGCTATTTCTTCAGGTACTTGAAGGGTAGCAAAATCTACCTGGACATCTGAAGTATGAGAGATGGCTGGAGCCAGAGCTAAGATGGCCTTTGAACTGGCTGAGCTGAACTTCAGGAAGATTATTGATGTATCTGTAGTTATGAAAAGCATGAAATGCCTGATCATTTTTATTTCCTTTTGTATGTAGGGTGCCCAGAGTTCTGGTGATACATCCTGAACACTCAGATAGGGTCAGGGAGTGGTCCCTTGGAGGAAATCTGGCAGATTTGGCAAGAATGAACTTCTTGAGGAGATCCTTGTGACCTTTGCCCCATTGCTCTTCAGATTTGGAGTGATCAAGAGAGAAGATTTTGGACTTTTGAGATTTTGAAAGAGAAGTGTAGGGTAGAATGGTGTTCAAATGATCTGTGAGATTTTGAAAGGGAAGGTTGATGATGGTGGCCAAAACAACTTTGGAAAGGTATCCCCTATACAGTGGGTTATGTTGTTGTCCACTGTGAGAGAAAACCACAAGGTGGGTATTTGGGGTCAGAGAAGAGGAGGAAGTAGAAGTAAGTTTCCTCTTCTTGGGGCAGGACTGGAAGGATCTGCCCTATGAATGTGTTCCCCAACTTTCAACACAGATCTGAGGATCCCTCCTCAAACTCATCCTTTATCTTTTCCATAAAGGGAGAGTTGAGTTGAGCTCTTTCAGGTATGATAGTGATGAAAGAGGGTGGAGGAGTAGGATGAAGAAAAGAGTGAGAAGTAGGGAGGTCATCAACTGGTCCAAGGGAGGGACCAGAGGAAGAGGAGGATGCTCCAGCTGAGGATGCTGGAGGGGCCTCATGTATAGGAGAAGGAGAAGGAATGGAAGTAGAGGAGGCAGGAGTTGAGGTTGATTGAGAAGGAAATGGAGTGGGAGAAGAAATAGGTCTTGATTGGGGCTTCTTGAAAGTTGAGGAGCAGGTGGGCTGTAGGAGCTGAGGGTGGAGTTGGAGGTATAGGAGTGTGAGAGGGAGAAGAGGGAGCTGGGGGCTTGGACGCCAAGAACTCTTTTGCCTCTAACTGCACAGACTCACTCACCAACGACCCTGATGGCCCTGACCCTTGCTCAGATGGCCCTGGTGGCCCTGCAACCTGATCAGCTGGCACTTCTGGCCTACCTCTTCTGGTTCTGCTGTTGCTGCTGCTGCTTCTGGTGCTGGCCCTGAAGGCCCTGATTCTTGGTCTTGGTCAGCAGGAGGAGGAGGAGGAATGTGATCTCCAACCACCTTCAGAATTTTCTCTAGCATCTCCTTCATGCTGCCCATTTCTTTATGAAACCACTTCATGGCATTTCTCACATTCGCCAATTCCTTGGAGGCTGAAGCTTGGCTCATGAAGATTGAATTGGTGTCTGCCTGAGAGAACATAAGATTTGTCCTTGAGCATCAAGTCTCTCTATTACAGGCTTCAGGTTGATTATAATCTTCTGCTTTACTGGCCTTTCAAAGGGAGTATTTGACAACATTGGAAATTCAGATTCTACTTCTTTCCCTTTATTCTGAGCCTCTGAAGCTGGAGAAGGCTCATCATCATCTGAACTGGAGGAGCTGGCTGTCTCCCCTTCTCTGACATCTTCTGAGCCACGAGGGATATCATCATTTCTGGTGCAGAGCCCACTGGTTGATCAAGGTGATCTCCTTCTTCTACTTCATTATCCTTTGACTGCTCCCCTGAGCAAGAGCTTCATCTTCATTTGATACCTGCTCCCCCTGAATGGGAGCATCTGCCAACACAGAGTCACCCTGACTATCTGGGTGCTCTAACTCTACTGGTACATCTTCCATTTGAACATCAATGTGGCCTGATGCCACAGCCTCTTCAACAACACTCCCACTTGCTTCTGGAGCACTAGAGGTGAAAGGAATCAAATCAATAATGTCTGAAAGAATAGATGCAACTACGGTGATGGTAGTGGGTCCTCAACTGGAGTAATGTCCTCTGGGAGAATATCCTCAATTCTCCTCTCTGCAAAGATTTGAACTGATTCTTCTGGAAATTCTGAAGCTGCTACAGACACTCTTTCTTCTTCTACTGCACTTTCAGACTGGACTTCTGCTATAGAGGGGCCTGAAGATTCTGCCACTCCAACTGCTGGAGCTGAACTGACTCCACTGCAATTCTGGAATCATATCCGCTGATCCATCTCCTGATGAACAACTGAGGTGTCGTCGATGATGGCTTCCCCTTCAGCAATAGAAGCCTTGGACTAGACACCATTTTCTCAGAGAAACCACTCTTCTTTAGGTTCCTGGACCTAATTGCTTGGCCCATTTTCTCTACGACTGCCCCAGAAAGATCAACACCGAAGTGTTTGAAGATCTTGGTGAGTAAGTGGGCATAAGGCAGGGACACATTGAACTTACTCTTGGTGTCCCAAATCTGATCTCTGGCAAATTTCATTCTTTCCATTATCACTGCGGCCATATTTATCTCCTTATTTGAATGGCCCAGTACATCATGTCTGAGTCGGCTTTGTGCAAGATAAAAAAGTTGCACTTCTGGGGACTAAGATTTGACAGACAATAAAATGAAGGAGGCGGTTGAAGGCAGATAGTTGATTTATTGATCTTGCCATCCCTCAGCTTGAATCCTGGCCCGATAATTCCCAAACCTTTCACTTGGGCGTCCACGGTGTGAACCCCACTAAATCCGGAAGTCTTCACATTAAACAGCATCTTCAGCAACTCAGGGTCTATCCTAATCAGGTTCCCTTCACTGAAGAAACTAGAGACCCATCTTCCACTGTTTTCATACACACGAAGAAAGCTTTTACCAAGTCCGGATAACTGACCTCTAAAAAGGTGGAAATTTCTGTCCACTGCATCTGATTGATCAAATCTACCACGCTGCTCATTCCACTTTTCCTCAGATTAGCAATATCGACTTCTTTATGGCACAGAGCTTCGTCTTCACAAAGGTAACCTCTCCTACTGCTCAGGAGTGAGAAATTCGGTGCTGTAGCCACCCAAACTGTCGGCGATGACTGGTGCGGCCATGGATTCAGGTGGAAAGGCGCTGGAGGGTTGAGACGGAGGGTGAAGAGAAGGAACCCTCAAGAAATTTTGCGGGAAGGAGGAGGAAGGTTCAAATTTGCAGAGGGTTAAGATAGGAGGCTAGGGCATCGGCTCATGCGACAAGATAAAAAGGGGAAAAGGTAGACGATGAGATACGAATCGTTCTGCCATTGATTTTATGAATAAATTAATGCGATGTGGAAAGTGAGGCGCCAAAAGGCAGTGGAAAACGAAAAAGGTGTTGACTATTCAAACCGACTTCAATGAGAGAGCGGTTACAAAAGATATTTGAATTTCTTTTGCTTAACGCCATGGAGGAAAAAAAATTACTTAATTCTGAAATTTAATGTGCCATTTGTAAGCAAACTTTTATCACAAATTGCACATGCCTAATTCCCTTCTAAGAGATGTAAATCTCTCTTCAGATAAGGCTTTGTGAAAATGTCTGCTAATTGGCCATTTGTATCAATAAAGGATATTTCAATATTTCCATTTGCAACATGATCACGAATAAAATGATATCTAACCTCAATATGTTTGGTCCTTGAGTGCTGGACTGGATTCTTGGTGAGATTAATGGCACTGGTGTTGTCACACAGTAAAGGGATTGATTTGATATTTAATCCAAAATCCTCAAGCTGTTGCTTTATCCATAAGAGTTGTGTGCAGCAACTTCCAGCAGCCACGTACTCAGCTTCAGCTGTAGAAAGTGCTACTGAATTTTGTTTCTTTGAGGACCAGGATATCAAACACCCTGCAAGAAACTGACAACAACCACTGGTGCTTTTTCTATCAACTTTGCATCCAGCATAGTCAGCATCAGAATACCCTACTAAATTGATTTCACAAGAGTTTGGATACCATAAACCTAGATCATGAGTTCTAGCTAAATATCGAAAAATTCTTTTTACAGAAATCAAATGTGACTCTCTAGGATCTGCTTGATACCTAGCACACATGCATACACTAAATAATATATCAGGTCTACTGGCTGTTAAATAAAGTAATGAACCTATCATACCTCTGTAGACCTTTTGATCTACTTTCTTACCATCTTTGTCACTGTCCATTCTTGTTGATGTGCTCATTGGTGTTGGCAGTGGCTTGGTATTTTCGAATCCAAATTTCTTCAAGAGATCTTTTGTGTACTTTGCTTGACAGATGTGAGTTCCTTCCTTTCCTTGTTTGATTTGAAGTCCAAGGAAATAGTTGAGTCTCCCATCATACTCATTTCAAATTCTCCCTGCATTAACTTTTCAAAGTACTTGCAAAGAGATTCATCAGTAGAACCAAAATGATATCATCTACATAGATTTGAACTAATAGGATGTGTTTGACCTTTGACTTTATAAAAAGAGTGCTATCTACCTGACCTCTACTGAAACCATGGTTTAAAAGAAAAGAACTAAGCCTTTCATACCAGGCTCTAGGTGCTTGCTTTAAACCATATAATGCCTTGTGAAGTTTGAAAACATGATTGGGAAATTCCGTGTCATCAAAACCCGGAGGTTGTTCCACATAAACTTCCTCTTTTATGAAACCATTCAAAAATGCAGATTTAACATCCATTTGAAATAGTGTTAAATTCAAAGCAGATGCATATGCAAGTAATATTCTAATGGCCTCAAGTCTAGCTACAGGTGCATAGGTTTCATCGAAATCTATGCCTTCCTCTTGAGAATAGCCTTGAGCTACCAATCTGGCCTTGTTTCTTAAAATTGCACCAGTTTCATCCAGTTTATTTCTGAACACCCATTTGGTGCCAATGACTGGATGGTCTGATGGTCTAGGAACAAGTGACCATACTTGGTTTCTCTTGAATTGATTTAATTCATCTTGCATGGCTACTATCCAAGATTCATCAGAAAGAGCTTCATTGACTGTCCTAGGCTCTATTTGAGAAACAAAAGCTAGGTAATCACAAGGAATAACATACCTCTTGTTCTTACCCCTATGGATGGATCACCAATGATATTCTCAATGGGTGATCTTTCTTGTATCTCCACTCCTTTGGAAGTTTTCATGAGTAACTTCTTCTTGTTGCAATTCTTCCAGGGGGATCATCCTTGTCCTCAATTGATGCATCTTTAATTCTTCGTTAGTTCTTCTGCATCATCATTGTCACTATCTACTTCCTTTCTCAAGGAAGGGTTAGTTTCATCAAAAATAATGTGCACAGATTGTTCAATCAATAAGGATGTTTATTAAACACTCTATAGCCTTTGGGTTTAGAAGTGTACCCCATGAAGATGCCTTCATCTGATTTGGCATCCAACTTACCAATGTCCCTTTTTCCATTGTTGTGAATGAAGCAAGGGCACCCAAGGTTCTGAAATGGCTGATCTTGGCTTCCTTCCTTTGAACAGTTCATATGCAGTCTTCTTCAGGATTGGCCTGATCATCACTCGGTGACAATGTAGCTTGCTGTGTTGACTGCTTCAGCCCAAAAATATCTTGGCAGATCATATTCTGAGAGCATAGTTCTTGCCATATCCAGTAGGGTTCTGTTCTTCCTCTCAGCAATACCATTTTGCTGTGGTGTCCTTGGTGCTGAGAAATTATGCTCAATTCCCTGATCATCACAGAATCTGGCAAACTTTTCATTTTGAAACTCACCCCCATGATCTGATCGGATAGACACAATGCTGAACTTCTGATCTTTCTGGACCTTCTTGCTGAAACTAACAAAGTTTTCAAAAGTGTCATATTATGTTCTAGGAATGATACCCATGTAAATCTTGAATAGTCATCAACTATGACAAATCCAAAGTTCTTCCTCCAAGACTGGTAGTCCTCATTGGCCCAAATAGATCCATATGTAGGAGCTCTAAGGGTTTTGAGGTGGTCACCACCGTCTTTGACTTGAAGGAGCTTTTAGTGTGCTTTCCCTTAGCACAGGGTCCGCATACACCTTCCATTTTTGCACTGACCTTTGGCAGACCTTCTACAAGATTTTTCTTTAGTAATTTCCTCATTCCATCTATACTGCAATGTCCAAGTCGTCTGTGCCATAGTTCAGTAGACTTGTCTTTACTTGCTGCCAGACAAACATTTTGCTCTTTGAGTTCTTCAAGGTAGAGCACATACAAATTCTTTTCTCTATTGGACTGCTCCATCCTTCACTATACTGCACTTTGACTCTTGAAACTTGATCTGATGGCCTCTGTCACACAGCTGGCTGATGCTAATGAGATTGTGCTTCAATCCCTTGACTAATAACACATCTTCTATGATTGTTTTTCCTTTGTATTCACAGACCCACTGCCTATCACTGTTCCTTTCCATTATCTCCATAAGTGACTATTCCTTCTTCAGCTTGGAGATGAGAGAATAATTTCTGGTTACCTGACATGTGTCTTGAGCACCCACTATCCAAGTACCATTTGGATGCTCGAGGGTTAACCTGAAATAAACATTAAGCTTTAGGTACCCAAATTCTTTTGGTCCTGATTGGTTAGTATCATAATTTTACCTTTATTATCCATTTTTTATGTCTTGTTGGGCATGTTGTTACGATATGTCCTAATTTGTTGCAGTGATCACAGCAGGATATTTGTTACCTTTTCTATATACTTGAAATCAGCTTTATATGCTATATCTTGTTCAGGTACAATTTTAGTGTTGGATATGTTTTAGGGTAGATTATGGTTTCTTCTTATCTGGGGGTGTATCCTAACCCATTTTTCTTCTTACCTGATCTTCTAGCACCTTTAATATTAGAGAGTTTTTACCATTAGTAAATTTCTCTAGTGTGCTTGATAGTTTATTATTTTCTTCATTTAAGTTTTTAATTTTTCTTTTCTTAATTCATCTGTGCTTTCCTGTTTTTCCAATTTTGTTATTTGTTCATTCTTAGCTTTTATGTCTTCACATAACAATTCATTTCTTCTTTTAAGTTCAGTTTGGTTTTTCTATTCTTCATTTTCTGTTTTTAAATCAGAATTAGTGTTTTCTAAACAGGTGTTATTTTTCTTACTCGCTTTTAATAGTTTAGTTACTTCTTTGTACTTATTATACAATTCATCATTAAATGCTCCTCTAAGTTATCAGAGTCAGAATCATTACATGAATCGAAGGAGAGTCAGAGGTTACCTTTTCATCAACATTTGCCATGAAGGCCAAGTTGGCTTCTTCTTCATCGCTGCATGAGCTTGATTCACTGTCTGAGTCACTATTGTTCACCCATGCTGCTGTCATTGCCTTCTTCTTGTACTTTCTGAACTTCTTGGAGCTCTCTTTCTTCCTGAAATCCGGTTTCTTGAATTTAGGACAATCAGCTTTGATGTGTCCAGGCTTTTCATTCGTAGCAGATGGTTTCTCCTTTCTTCATTTCTTTACCATCTGATCTTTGAAGTCCTTGTTTTTCTTAAAGTGCCTTCTGCCAGATTGAAACTTTTTCTTTTTGGCCAAGATTTGTTGCAATCTCCTAGAGAGCATTGCTTCTTCATTCTCACTGTCCTCATCGCTTTCATTTTCACTTGAGCTGGCTTCTGGTGAGTCTTCTTCTGCTTTCAAGGCATTTGAGTGCTTCTTTCTACTAGATGACTCTCCTAGCCTTTCCATGTTGATTTCATGGGCCATGAGGGACCCAATGAGCTTTTCCACTGACATTCTTTTCAAGTCATTAGCTTCTTCTATAGCTGTGACCTTTGGTGTCCACGAGGATGGCAAGGATCTGAGAATTTTCATTACCATATCTGCAATCTCATATGTCTTCCCTAGGCTGGCTAAACCATTGGTGATATTAGTGAATCGGCTAAACATTTGAGTGATTGACTCACCTGACTGCATCTGAAATCTTTCATACTGAGTGACAAGAATGTCGATTCTTGTCTCCTTTACCTTGTCTGTACCTTCATAAGTAATCCTGAGCTTTTCCCACATTTCCATCGAGGATTTGCAGGCTGAAACTCTTGAATTCCTTCTTACTTAGAGCACAACATAGGATGCTCTTTGCTTTGCAATTCAGGGAAATCTTCTTCCTGTCATCATCTGTCCATTGTGCTTTTTCATTTGTGACTATCAGATCACCTTCTTCTACTATGGACAAAATTTGATAGTCATGCCCTTGTAGAAAGTTATTCTTCACCATCGAAGAGAGGGGGTCGGTTGACCGACTGACTTCAAAGTTACCTTGGGCTGCCATGGATCTTTACTCTTCAGATCGTTGGACCTTTCTTTGTCGAAGAGACTCTCTCTGATACCACTTGTTGCCCAGTTGACAAGCCCAGAGGGGGGGTGAATGGGTCTTTTAAAAAATATTCTACAAGATACCTGTAACCAAAAAACTTACACAAGAATCTTCGAAGGAGGTTAGTGACTGTTAGTTTAAATATCAAACGCACAAAGAAGACAATCACACAACACAGAATTTATCCTAGTTCGGACCTCCTTTCCTTAGGTCCTACGTCCAGTCCCTGAGGAACAACTCAGGATTTTACTAACAGGGTACAGTCCCCCTAAGGACACTACAACACCCAGCTCAGCTAGTCTTCCTTCACACCCAAGGGAACCACAACACCCTGGATACCTCACCAGGTCTTCCTTCACAACCGAAGGGAACTACACCCTGGATGCCACCAGGTCTTCCTTCACAACTGAAGGGAACAACAACTCAAAGTGAATTGAATGAAATTCAAGCCCTTAGATCAAGCTTTTGACAAGCAAGGATCTGAAGCACTAGTGCTGAGAGCAAAGATCTAAAACAAGTTACACTCTCAGAACTACACGGGCTCTCTTAGAAAATCTATTAGCACAGAGAGCGAAGAGCTGAAGGTGATGAGGAAAAAATAAGATCCTTGGCTCTAGATTTTATTCAGAAGATTTGAATGCTTGAATATTGGTTCTCTTTCTTCTGTTCTTCTGACTTGTATTTATATCTTCAATTCGAAATATAGACGTTGAATATTCGTTGTCTCTCTCTTGAGTAGTCGTTAGACTGTATGACACCTGGAGTCTTGGAAGCTTCCAGTCAACAGTCTTTTTGATCACTTGAGCACGCAAAGAGATGAGATCTTCAGAAATATCTGTTGGCTTCTATTGTTTAACGTTGTATCATGAAGCTAGATCAGAGGTCTGCACAAATGTCAATCTCAAATAGCAGACAGCTAAGCTGTTCTGATGTCAGTCAACGTCAGTAGCAATAGACATGAAAATAGTAATGCCAAATAGCTTAAGTCTAAAAGACGTAATCAGAGTAAGCTCGATAAAGGATGATATGGTCTGCATGAATGCAGAGATACGTTCAGGTCTCATTAAATGCGGTGCGTCAGAGAGATGCATACGTGGTCTTTGACTAGTCAACAAAGATAATGTCAAGTTAATATGAAATCGATAACATATGACTTATGAAATCGTTATGAACAAGTCAGGTTGACCAAGTCATTGTGATGCAGAAGAAATCATTGCAAATCGTTGTTTTCTGAAGAAATCGATATGAAACCTTAACAAATCATTATGAGATGCAAATCGTTGTGTTTCTGAAGAATCGATATGAAACACTTAACAAATCGTTATGAGATGCAAATCGTTGTGTTTCTGAATAAATCGATATGAAACACTTAACAAATCGTTATGAATACATATAATCGTAAGTCGTTGCGAGTTCCAAAGAAATCGTTATGATAACTTATAGAGTCGTTACGGCGAGCAAGTCGTTGCGAGTTCTAAAGAAATCGTTATGATAACTATAGAGTCGTTACGGCAAGCAAGTCGTTGCGAGTTCTAAAGGAATCGTTATGATAACTTATAGAGTCGTTACAGCGAGCAAGTCGTTGCGAGTTCTAAAGGAATCGTTATGATAACTTATAGAGTCGTTACGGCGATCAAGTCGTTACGGGCTCTAAAGGAATCATTACGATCACTTATAGAGTTTTTATGACGAGCAAGTCGTTCGGGCTCTAAAGGAATCGTTACGGTCACTTATAGAGTCATTGTGACGAGCAAGTCGTTACGGGCTCTAAAGGAATCGTTACGGTCACTTATAGAGTCGTTGTGACGAGCAAGTCGTTACGGGATCTAATGGAATCGTTACGGTCACTTATAGTCGTTGTGATGAGCAAGTCGTTAGAGGGTCTAAGGGAATCGTTACGGTCACTTATAGAGTCGTTGTGACATCGACTTGTTTGAAACGACATGATTTTTTCAGCCAGAATCGTTATGATAATTCTATTGAAATCGATATGCTTATAAAGAAATCATTCTGGACTTAGAGAAATAATATGTTGAAGAGATTAAAGCTTCAGAGAAGTAGTGCATACCTTTTGTGGCTTGTTTGACCTTGGTGTTTTTCCTGTACTTAAGACTTATGAAATAATCATTAGATATAATTGATACACTCTTGTTTGGTTTTGTTAATCATCAAAAATGTGTATATATATGTAATTAGTTAAAATTACATGGGGACAGACTGATCATCACACTAGACACAGAGAGCTAAGAGCTTGAGCGATGGAATGAGGCTTGGCTCTTTTGCGGTGCTCGACAAATCTCTAATGAAGGCTCGAAAGAATTACTTTCGTATGTTCTGCATTATATTTTTGGAGTCTTCAGTTCTTCAATTATATTGTCCTTTGAAAAGTAGTCATTGAAGTATCCGTTGTCTCTAAGCTCTGGTATACGTTAGACTGCACGATATTGTAGACTTTCCAGTCAATCGGTCCTTTACATTCCATGCATGCAAACAGAAGATCCTTCTAGATATCCTTTATCTTTCATTTTGTTCAACGTTGTAAATGGTTGTGCTGTTAGAGACCTGCACATAATAAATACTTAATGATAGATAGCTATGTTGTCTCTATTTGTCAGTCAACGTTAGAACGAATATACATCAAAATAGAAATATACCATTCTGCTGTCTAAAAAAATTTTCCATAATATAGCATAAAAATAGAAGATATCTGAGCATGCATTGTGCAGTGAAATGTTCAATCATAATAAATGCATGGATATCGAAGAAAAGTGAGGGAAGACTTTGACTTTCAAAAACATTTGATATATGTTTAAATAACAAGTCGTTGCAATGAAATCGTTATGAGTAAGACTTATGAAACCGTTGATTGAATGAGTCGTTGTTTATGTAGATCGTTGCACATGAGTAAGTAAATCAATGTGAACATAAATAGTTATACAGTCATAACCAAATCGTTGTAGAGATAATCGTTATGAGAATATAAGCAAACCGTTATGAACATTGTTATAACCAAATCGTTGTAAATAAATCATTATGAGAATAAAGCAAACCATTATGAACAAGTCGTTATAACCAAATCGTTATATGAACAAGTTTTTATAACCAAATCGTTATAAATAAGTTGATGTGAATGAATCGTTATAAACAAATTTATGTGAACGAATCGTTATAAGTAAATCGATGTGAACGAATCGTTATGACCAAACCGAGTCGTTATGTAACATATCGATCATTACGACGATCGAGTCGTTGTGTAACTTATTGAATCATTACGACGATCGAGTCTTTGTGTAACTTATCAAGTCGTAACGATGATCGAGTCATTGTGTAACTTATCGAATCGTTACAGCAACCAAGTCGTTGTGAGTGCAAATCGTTATGCTCACTTAACAAGTCGTTGTGAGTGCAAATCGTTATACTCACTTAACAAGTCGTCGTGAGTGCAAATCGTTATAAGTATGAAATCGATATGGCACTTATGAAATCTTTATGTAATGCAGTAACTTATGAAATCGTTATGCTATGCAGTCGTTAATATAACTTATGAAATCATTATGCTATGATGGAAATCATTATGCTTTCAAAGCGAGTTGATGTGTACTTAGTCAAAATTCATGCTTTGAACTTTAAATACTTCAATGTAAGAAATACTTACATAGTTGCTTTATTTCGCCTGATTTACTTCCTGTGCCTAGCTTCATGAAACTTGTTAGATAACACTTAATTGAAGTTTTGTTAATCACCAAAATAGATATAATTCATGAAATTATATGGGGATGAGCTGATCATCAAGAACATCGATTTGGTCTCACATCGATTTCATAAGAGAATCATCGATTTGACCAGAACATTGATTTGCTTTCTCTCAAACAATGAATTGATGGTAGTAACGATTCGATAAGTGAAAACAACGATTTGCTCATACATCGATTTGCTCTATTTTAATAATGATTTGCTTTCACTTAAACATCGATTTTGTCCAAACATCGACTTCATATAAACATCAATTTCCTTTATAATCAGATGTTTCAAATGTGTTGGCACCTAATGAAAAGTCAAAAAGTTTCTGACAGAAGATCTTTTTGCTTATCTCTCTATCTCTTTTTCCTGCCAACGAAAAAGGAGGTTACTTACTACTTCTGGGTGGCAACAGGAAACATAGAGGTATGAACCTTTTGATAGAAACACTCTTTTATCTAAACACTTTCTTCTATGTTTGTGCAGACCTCGTAGACCACAAAATGTCAGAAGAAAAGAAGATGAGCAACGGCTAGAACTCCAACAGATCTATTCAAAAGCCTCTCACATAAAAGATGAAGCAAGGCTGAAGAAGAAACATATAGAGCTTTCCTGAAGATCTTTGAAGGAGTGTACATCCTGTGAGGAACCTCAACTCCACAATACACTTAAAGAAAGAGAGACGAGCTCGAGGCAAAATCAAGAGAAGCTTTTCATAGCAGAAGTCTTCAAAAGCTTTCAATCCTTCCTCTCTTCACCTCCTCTGTGTCATTGTAAATTTGGGGGAGAGTCTGTGGCTGAGAGCTAGAGTTCTTAGTGTTCTCTTGTAATAGCTCTTGGTCTGTTCTTTTTCTTTTCTAAGAAGATCCTTGTCCAGCTGTAGGACTGTAACAGTGTAGAACCTAGCTAGGGTTTGTGTCTAGCAGAACCGCACTGGGGTTTGTACCAGGAGGTTGGCTTCTTGACCTGTAAAAGAAGTGGGCTGCCTCCTTGCCCGGGAAAGAGAAGAAGACCAGCTGGGGTGCTGGGTGTTGTATTGTCCTTGAGTGGGACTGTACCCTTGGTTAGTAAAATCCCAAGAGGTTGCTTGGGGACTGGACGTAGGACTTCCATGTGGGAAGGGCCGAACCAAGATAAATTCCTTGTGTCCTCTGTGTGATTGTTTATTTGCTTCCGCACTGTTACTCTCTATCACACTCAACTAACCAAACTTTCAAGTGTTAATTTTATGTGTTTAAGTTTCTATTTCAGATTTCAAAAAAACCTATTCACCCCCCCCCCCTCTAGGTTAGTTTGCTGTCGTACCAAAAGAGGCCAACAGTCAGGCCTACAGGGCAATCAGTTGAGGAGCCAGAGAAATTAGGGCTTCGTGAAGCAGAAGCTATTGGTGCTGGGCCATCAGGGCCAGTGGAGTCAGAGGTTGTGCAAGTTGGATCTCAAGAACCTATAGAAGTTGCTGCTGTGCCCCCAGAGCCTCCCGTTCCTTCACCTCTTCAGACTCCAGCCCCTTCTTCTCTACCTTCCTCCTTCACTTCCTGCTCCTGCAGCACCTGAAACATTCAAACAACCCTTCCCAAACACATCCCCTCACCTACACCTTTTCCTACTACCTCCTCCTCTTCTCCTATCTCCTCTACTACAATTCCTCCTCCTCCAACATTTGAGGAACCTCCATCATCATCCTCACTAGTCCCTTATCTGCTGGACCATCTGTAACACCTCCCCTACCTCTTTCTCTTTTCTTTATCCACCCACTCCTCCCTCCTTCACAACTATCACTCCGAGGGCTCAGGTTCAATGCCACATCATACAGGACATTAAATATGAGTTTGAAGAGCAATTCTTCTCTCAGTCCTGTCTGTTTCCACCCATGTTCACAGACTAACTCTTCCAGTCCTTCCCCCAGAGAGAAAGGTTTCTAAATCACTTGCTCTCTCTTCTGAACCCAGATTCCCCCCACTTTGGTTTTCTCTTTCTGTTGAAAATAGAAGAGATCCCTCTATTGTGATTCCTTTAAAATGTACATTTGCTGTTATTTTTTATGCCTCCCTCACCTCAACCTCACAGAACAAACTCACTTATTCTTCCTCTCTCCCCTTATCAAAAGCAGATCAGTCCAAAATCTTCTTCATAGCTGAGTCTAAGACTGAAGACCAGTGGGCTCAGGGCCATCAATCTCTCTACAGGAAGTATGTGCTAGCCAAGTCTGACAGGTTTCCACCCCGAAACCATCCACTTACTCTATCTAAGTGGTTTGTCATCCACCACAAAAACACTTGGGGTCCTTTCATCCAGAAGGAAATCAAGTTAATCCAGCAGTTCCATATGTTCAATGACTATCGGTTTCTCAACAAATTGCCAGAAATTCAGCTTGGTTAGTTCAGAGCAACCATTGCCCAGCTAAGGACTGACAATCCTGCCACCACTGCCCTTCAGGTGGATTTTGCAACCCTGAAATTGCTAGAGGTTATCTTCCTTCCCAAGCTTCACTCCTTGCTAATGGACTCTATTGTAGGATTGGTTATTTTTGAAAGATTTGCTAGAGTAATGGCCAGAATCACAGTCCAGCAGGAGATCCTCTAGCCTTCCACAGATTTCTATTCTGTGAGTATCACAGGGGTCATATCAAATCCGATGTACTAGCTCCCCTCTTGTCTGAGTGTGAAGGCACCTCCCCTCTGATTGGGAGAAGTATTATCACCAAGCTGCTCAGCAGATGCTCAATTTGAACCTCTCTCTGGCCAACTCTGGCCAACCGTCTATTTCTACTGAAAAAATTTTGGACCTCAACTCAATCAACCTTGTTAAGATCCTTTTGCCATTTGGGTTGAAAGGTACAAAGTCTATATACTCTTGAAGAAGGAACTGTCCCAACACAAAATTTTCTGCCCCTTATCCATTGATCAATTCCTACAGCATGCCAGTTTTGGAACCACCAGCAGTTACCGAACATCTCTTGAGAAGAGGAGTATGTCAACTTCATTGAAGCTCAGAGGCAGCTCCACATCCAGAGGATGCTTCCTGAAAGGGGCCTTCCTACACTATTAGTTGGGGTGCATTTAAGAATGTCTTTGAAGAACAGGAAATCCAGGCATGGCCAATCACACTCACCATGCCTCACTTTTGTCTCCTGCCTTCTACATGTCTAACCCCCATCAAAATACAATATGCTCTTTTGGCTCCCATTTCTCTTTGTCTCTTCTCTTCTTTCATTGACTCCTTTCTTTTCTTTTTTCTTAATGACAAAAAGTGGGAGAAAATATTCTAAAATACATCTTTAAAAACATTTCTTAAATTTAGTTCAGTACTTTTCACTTGCATATTCTCTATGTTTTGTCATCACCAAAAGGGGGAGATTGATGATCAGTCCATCTCCATATAATTTTATTTATTATATACATTTTTTGGTGATTAACAAAACCTTAATAAATACTCTATAACAACCTTTTTTTGAAGTTTATCCACAGGAAATAACTCAAGCAAAATCTATAAGTTATCCTCACACACTGGTATTTGAAGTTCAAAGCATATTTCTTTAAGTACACATCGATTTCCCTTATAGAACAACGATTTCATAAGTAAAACATCGATTTTGATCGCAACAAGATTTGTCTTTACTTAAACAACGATTTGATCGCAACAACGATTTGCCTTTACTTAAACAACGATTTGATCGCAACAACGATTTCGCTTTACTTAAACAACAATTTGATCATAACAACGATTTCGCTTTACTTAAACAACGATTTGATCACAACAACGATTTGTCTTTACTTAAACAACGATTTGATCGCAACAACGATTTGCCTTTACTTTTACAACGATTTGATCGCAACAACGATTTCACTTTACTTAAACAACGATTTGTCTTTACTTAAACACGATTGATCGCAACAATGATTTATCTTTACTTAAATAATGATTTGATCGCAACAACAATTTGCCTTCACTGAAACAACGATTTCATAAGTGACACAACGATTTCATAAGTGAAACAACGCTTTCATAAATGAAACAACGATTTCAGTCTCAAACGATTTCATAAGTGAAACAACGATTTCATAAATGAAACAACGATTTCAGTCTCACAACGATTTCATAAATGAACAACAATTTCAGTCTCACAACGATTTCAGTCTCACAACGATTTCATAAGTGAAACAACGATTTCATAAATGAAACAACGATTTCAGTCTCACAACGATTTCATAAATGAAACAACAATTTCTTAAGTGAAACAACGATTTCGGTCTCACAACGATTTCGTTAATACATCGATTTCACTTATTTTACAACAATTTTAATATTGACTTCACTAGAACATCGATTCCACATGAATTTGATCACATCGATTTCATTTCAACATAGATTTCATTTGTACTTGATTATGATTATGACATCGATTTCAGGATTACACAATGATTATGGTTTAAATAAACTATCAACACTATCATTATCGTGTCAGATAAACTTGAATATATTCATCTTTCTTGATAATAAATTATATGAATTCAATCTATGTGGATTTCGAAATCCTTCCCGCGCACTACACAATATCTTATGATCTTGAGTATCTTATATGATATATCCTTGCTTGTCTCACTTGTATTACATAAAGTCTTGCTTTATATATGATGACAAAATAACATTTCCTTTCTTTTATATATTTCTACTACACGACTACTACTACTGTTGACTGACAGTTTAGACAAAAAGGAGTTGTCTATGTGTTAGCATTTATTGTGTGCAGGACTTTTGTAGAATCGCACGTCAAAGAGGAACCTGCCAACCTGACAAGAGCACAAAAGATCCAAACAATCTTTCCTTGATGATATAAGGGTCAATCCAAGCATTATGGCTGCAGGCTCACCTACTCCGTGCTTCGGACCAGTCTCTCTAACGTGCATCAAGCTGTGAGACAACGGATACTTCAAATGGTCAAATTATTTCAAAGATGATAAATACAAGACTGGTGACTCCATGAAGAACAGTTCGCACACTCATCTTTCACAGTGAAAAATCCCAGTCGCTTGAAGAGCCAGCTTGCTCATTCCAACCTTCTCAAGCTCTCAGCTCTCAGAGATCTCATTAATTTCCTATCGAGGGCTAGCGTAGGTCTAAGAGAGAGAGTTCATTCAAGATTATCTTGTGTCTCTCAGACTTCGTCTCAGATCAAGCATGTCTATTAGCTTGGTCTTGGGGCCCTCCTACTTCAAATCAATCTGTGTGGCATTCCTGTGACGGCCCTCATTATACCGATACGGTTATACCAACCCTCGTCGGTATAGCGAGAGTCCTCACAGTGGACATTTACCCAAACGATACAAACAGCTGAGATACACGCGAATACTACAGAGTAGCGGAAGTAAAAGACAACTGTCTTCATTTATTCATCATCCATTTAACATACATGAAATTCGCAATTAACATTAAAGGCTAAGAGTTCACATAATTTAAATTGCTGAAATTTAAATACATAATGTCCACACTTATACATTCCTTTCATGATAACTCTAATACAATGTTCAAATTACATACTATGAAATACACAAGTCACAAGGAATCTCCAAAGACTAATCTCTGCGCTCGGAGTCCGTCTCTACTGTCTCCTCCAACGGTGCCACGTCACCAACTACACCTGTACGCCGAAGCAAGGAGTGAGTCCAAAGACTCAGCAAGCAACGCTACTCATAATATGCACGTATATGTCATAGCGGTTTCTACATGCACATTCAAACTTTGCATCACATGGCATGCTAGTCATTTGAAAGTTTCAACCTATCATGAAAGTTTTACAACTTTATACATGGATCATGCTTTCAGATTTCTAAGAATAAAACTTACCTATCACATGCTCTCTATTCAATTTACTTGTAAAATTTTGCCTTTAGGAACCAAGACATGAGAGCTACCCGCATGAACATTGTGCATATATGAAAGGAAAACACGATTAGCATGGATCTTACATGTTTTAAACACATACATAGACATTTTCACCTGCTTTAAGTTGCTGGTTTCACATGGTTTAATGGCTGTAAACCTATACATGAGAGCTACAATGTCGCTTAAAACCTGTCATGTGAACAACCAATCATGCTATTTTGTACCCGTGCTCATCAATTGTCCCTAACATGGATTCTAGACATTTTTGCACATATAGACGATGATAACGACATGAATTTACTGATTTCACATGGTTTCAGATTTGTCTCAATGGTTTCAATATCGTATCCTCACATTTAGAATTTCACATTTTCTTTACACAAGTTTCCTCTTTCACATGGTTGCACTTTGCACACACACATTTCACATTGTTCACTTACACATTTTCACATGAACACATACACATTACACATTACACATTTTAGGTGCCGTGACACATAGTCCAAACCACCAAAGAAGGACATATACACATCACATTACACATAGACGCCATCTAGGCATTACAATGGCGACTCTTAGACTGCGCAGACCGGGAGAACAAGTCTCCACCCTAACCAGTGGTACTTGTCCACCTCCAGGATTTCCCCCTAATGCCCTTAGGGTCACTTACACATTGAACTTTCTCAGGGGGACTTTTCCCTGATACAGTTCCACTGCCCTCTACGGAAGCAGTGTCACATTGGCATAGTTACACATTTACACATTTTACCGATTACACATGGTTTTACACATATTACTTTTCATCTCATTCACTTTCTCACTCACATGCATATCTCTTTTTTTCCTGACACGGCACTACATATTTCAGGAGTTTAACACACAGTAAATGCACTAATCAGGTCGGTTAAACAATATCTAACCACATTACGATAACATACATGGATTATTACATTTCACATGAAAAATACACACCCTTATATACTGGTCCAAATGACCTGAAATTTTAACCACATGCTATTTTCGGGTTCAAGATCATACATTCAATTTTTCAGACTTTTCTGAGCTAACTAGAATTTACAGAAAATCAAATACCTATTTCGCATGCCGTTCTCAATTTAGGTTGACATGGAGTTTAACACATCATGCATTTTTACCACTTACTATTTGAACAGAGACTACTGTTATATACATGATCTGAGAATACAGAATCTACCCTAAATCATACAACTATAGATCGATCACCACAAATCATTCTTACATGCCTTTCTATTTACCGAACCGAATTTATTAGCAATCTATACAAGCATGGACAATTTACTAAAATTGAGTATACATAAACTGATCTACTAATCCTCACGATCTGGCAAAAACTGAGGCATTCAGACTAATCCAAATCATGAAACATGGATTGGCAAGATTATCAACAAATCATGCTTACAAATTCACGGAATACAACTTTCTAGCATCCACCACCACACGCCACACTCATCCACACACCACATTTATCAATATACCTAGTGTATAGGGTTACCATATATCCTCATCACGGAAACCATACCGAAAATAGTTGATAGAAAGGGCAGAACAGGTCATTGTTCTGTCCAGAGGAACTTGGCGGCGGTCTCTGGCCGCTGACTCAGGTCAGCGGCATGGTCGATGGACGCCAAGCATGATATCAGCGTCCATTGACCTTGCCATCAATGCAGGTCTGTGCAGAAACACAGACCCGAGCTCTCAAGTTCGGGTGACGGAGGGTCTAGGACTCGAGGGAAAATTCATAAAAATAGTAGAACGACCTAGACACATACGGGGACATTATGGTTAGGTCACTTGCCTTTTAGAAAATGCTCCAATGGATCAAAGGTGCTCGGAGAAGCCCTCCTTGGGCAGTCCCAAGAAGGTGCAACTGTCCTCCTAGATCTTCTCCTCCGGGCTCCTGGATGGTCTCCACAGCAAGGGGACGTCGGGGAAGCCTCCTCCTTTGCTCCAGCTATCCTCTTGTCGTGGAAGATGGCCGGATCTAGCTCCAGGAAGTCTGATCTTTGGGTGCAAAAGGGTGGGTTTTTCTCAGTTTTCTTCTAGGGTTTTTTTTCTCTCTTTTCTCCTCTTGCAAGGTGAAGAGAGGGTTGGGGAAGGCAGATCCGGGTTTAACATGTGGGAGAGGCCTCTCTCCCACTCACAAGGTGACAAGACAGCTCTCAGAGCCGTTGGGGACAGCTCCCCAATGGCTGAGCTTTCTTGTTTCCGGAATTTCTGGCTCTGCAACGCATGCAGGCCAGAGAAATAGGCGTCCACATCGTTGGACGCTGGGATTAGTGTTGGCGTCCATTGGTGGACGCTGACACCTCATCGTCGTCATGCTGTTGACGCCAATCTGGCCTTCGGCCTGAACTCTAAAATATGCAGAAACCATGCACCTCTTACCCCTATATATGCCATACCTATGTATTACCATGCACAAACTATCATCAAGCAATATATACATTATTTATTATATACATACACACATAAGCATACCATTAATCATACGTAGCTACATACATACGTACATATACGACACAATTATTTACATGCAACACAATAATACAACAAAATTCGAGGGCCTTACACCCTCTCCCCCTTAAATAAACTTCGTCCTCGAAGTTAGAATGACACTACTCAAATAAAAGGGGATACTTTTTCTTCATCGCATCCTCAAGCTCCCAAGTAGCCTCCTCTCGTGAGAAGTTCCGCCATAGGACCTTCACCGACGCAATACTATTGTTCCGGAGATGCTGAACCTTCCGGTCAAGAATAGCTACTGGTTGCTCGACATACGAAAGATCTGGCTGGATCTCCACTGGCTCATGACTAATCACATGAGACGGATCTCTGACATACTTCCTGAGCATAGATACGTGGAATACAGGGTGAACGCTAGCCAAAACTGGGGGTAAAGCTAACTCGTACGCCATGCTGCCCAAACGTCGGAGAATCTCATATGGGCCAATGAATATAGGGCTTAGTTGCTATGCCTACAAATCTGACGACACCACGAGTAGGCGATATCTTCAAGAAGACATGATCACAACTCAACTCCAATCCTTCCTCCTGTTGTCGGCATAACTCTTCTGCCTATCCTGTGCCGCAACAAGCCTTTCCTGATAAGCTGGATCTTATCCGAAGTTTCCTGAACTAACTCCGGTCCGATCAACTGCCTATCACCAGTCTCCTCCCAACATAAGGAGATGCAGGGCCTACCATACAACGCCTCAAAGGAGTCATACAAACTAGCATGAAAGCTGTTGTTGTATGCGAACTCCACAAGAGGTAAATGGCGCTCCCAATCATCCTTCCAATCCAAAACACACGCTCTCAAACATATCCTCGAGCATCTGGATAGTCCTCTCGGACTGTCCATCGGTCTGGGGATGAAACGCCGAACTGAGCTTCAGCTCCGAACCTAAAGCATCCTGAAGACCCTTCCACAATCTCGAAGTAAATCTCGGATCTCGATCCGAAATGATCGACTTCGGCACACCATGCAATCTAATGATACCACTAACATACAATCTAGCTAACTCTCTACTGACTGCTTCTTCTTCATAGGCAAGAATGAGTAGTCTTCGAGAATCTATCTACAATACCCAAATCGAGTCATTGCCCCTTCTAGATCGAGGCAAACCCAAAACGAAGTCCATAGTGACAGCTTCCCACTTCCATACTGGGATGTCCATCCTCTGCATAAGGCCGGATGGTCGCTGCCGCTCGGCTTTCACTTGCTGACACACCAAACACCTAGACACATAATCCGCAACATCCTTCTTCATGTCGGACCACCAAAATGACCCTTCAGATCTTGTACATCTTAGTGTTACCCGGATGAATAGAGAATCGCGATCTATGAGCCTCCGCTAACACATGCTCACGGACATCTACTAAATCAGGGACACAAACTCGATGCTGAAATCTAATCACACCGTCCTCATCACGAGCAATGCCCGCCTTGCCCACTAACTCTAAGAGTCTAGGGTCGGCTCCCTGTCGCTCGATCACCTCATCCAAAACCGAGGATCTAAGGGATAGCTGAGCTACGAAAGCCTGACACAGCGATGGCTCTAACTCGGTCATAGAGTACGCCGCATCCTCCAACATCTTCCAATCCTGCTGGAGCGAAGACCTCTTTCTACTAAGAGCATCCGCTACGACATTCGCCTTCCCAGGGTGATACTGAAGGTCGAAGTCATAGTCCTTCAAGAACTCGATCCATCTTCTCTGCCTCAGGTTTAATTCCTTGGGAGAAAAGATACTTCAAGCTCTTGTGGTCGGTAAACACCTCAAATCTGACACCATAAAGATAGTGCCTCCAGATCTTTAGTGCAACCACACTGCTGCGAGCTCTAAGTCATGAGTCGGATAGTTCTTCTCATGCTCCTTCAACTGACGAGAAGCATAAGCCACTACCCTTTCTTGCTGCATGAGCACACAGCCTAAACCAATCCGAGACGCATCCGTGTAGATAGTGAAACCCTCTACACCGCTCGGCAAAACTAACACCGGGGCTGACGTGAGTTTAGTCTTCAATAATTGAAAACTACTCCCACACTTCTCGGACACAACAAACTTCACTCCCTTCTGGTAAGCTGAGTCAAAGGGGCGGCGATGGATGAAAATCCCTCAATAAATCGCCGATAATAACCAGCTAACCCAAGAAAACTACGAATCTTCGAAGGGGTCTGGGAATTTCCAATCCATAACTGCCTGGACCTTGCTGGATCAACTGCAACACCAGCACCGGAGATAACATGCCCGAGGAAATGAACCTCGCGCAACCAAAACTCGCACTTGCTGAACTTGCATACAGCTTGTGCTCACGGAGAACCTCTAGACTAACCTCAGATGCTGACGGTGCGTGGCCTCGTCCGGAGAGTAGACCACACATCATCAATAAACACTACGACAAAGCTATCTAGATAAGGCCTAAACACCCGGTTCATGAGATCCATGAACACTGCAGGGGCATGGTCAATCCGAAAGGAAGGACCAAGAACTCATAATGTCCATAACGGGTTCTAAACGCCGTCTTGGACACATCCTCACTACGAATCCTCAACTGATGATACCAGATCGCAAATCAATCTTAGAAAAGACTGATGCATCTCGCAACTGGTCAAACAGATCATCAATACGAGGTAAGGGATACCTATTCTTCACAGTCACTTGGTTCAGCTTTCTGTAGTCAATGCACAACCTAAGTGACCCGTCTTTCTTCTTGACGAATAATACAGGTGCGCCCCAAGGGGAAACACTAGGGCGAATAATCCCTTATCAAGCAACTCTTGCAACTGCTCCTCAACTCGGCTAACTCCGCAGGTGCCATCCGATATGGGGCCTTCGAGATAGGAGAGGTGCCTGGAAGCAACTCTATGGTAAACTCTATCTCTCTATCCGGTGGCAATCCAGACAATCATCGGGAAATACGTCTGGAAAATCCTGCACTACCTCGATCTGCAAGAGTAGGTGACTCATCAGCCTCTGGTACTAACACCACGCTGGCAAGAAAAGTGTCACAACCCTTGTTCACCATGCGCATCGCCTTCATGGCAGAGATGACTATCTTTCCCGCCACGTTCTTGGCAAGGGATGAGAGAACTCGTCCTCACCAGGAATGCGGAAAACGATCCTCTTCCGACGACAATCCACTAACGCATAGTGCTCCTCTAGCCAATCCAGACCAAGAATAGCGTCATAGTCCTTCATCTTTAGCAAGAAGAAGCACCCATCTAGGAATCTATCCTCGATGCACACAGGTAACGACGGAATGCACTTCCTAGTCGATACCGTACCCGCAGGGGTGTGCACAGACAGGGGGACCTCTAACTCCTCAGACTCTACACCTGACTCTAGGGCTAACTGCCTAGCGAACCGCTCGGAAATGAACGAGTGCGTAGCACCCGTATCAAACAAAACCCGAGCGTGCACACCGAAAAGTAAAACCATACCTTCGGTGACATGCTGCTGCTCCCCTGCTCGGCGTCCTCACGAGCTAAAGCAAACACTCGAGCTGGGGCTCGAGGCCTTCCGGTCGTCCTGTCGCTGGCGCCGCTACCGCCGGCGCGCTGCTCCCGCTGAGTAACTTGCTGAAGCCTAGGCAGTCCTTGATCTTGTGGTCACTACTACCACACTTTAAGCATTTGCCCGTGATCATCCAGCATCGGTACCGCCATGTGTTTCCACAGTGGGGACACCTTCTTCACACAGGGGGAACGTACAGAAGGTACCTGTGAACTGCGGTAACTGTCGTTTCTGCTGAGGCTGATACGTCGCTTTCTTCTTATCCTGCCGCTGGAAGGTCGCTGCGGCCTCTTCTGTGAAGCTTTCTTTTCTTCCAAGTATTGCTCCATCTCGCCCTCCTACCTGCAAGCAGCGCTAAGGCCTCGTCCAGCGTCTGGTGGTCGAACGCCACGAGCCTCGTCCTCAGTGATGGTTTGAGCCCATCACGAATTCTTGGTCTTTCTACGCTCATCCTCAACAATGTGCGGTGCATATTTAGATAGTTCAGAAAACCTTGCCTCGTATTCCAGGACGGTCATTGATCCTTGCGTCAAGAAAGGAATTCTTGCTCCATCTTGTCCTGGATATGCTCTGGGATGAACTTGGCTCGGAAGAGCCTCACGAACGCATCCCACGCCACGTCTACGCTCCGTCCTCAAAACGTGTCCGCAACAAGGAGGACCACCATACATCCGCTCTTCTGCAATGCACCGTTCATAAGCTCCATCTAAACAATCTAAACTCAGCAAGACATATAACATACAAAATTAACACATACCTGTAGCATGTAGGTGGCTAATGTCACCTTATCCTCATCAGGGCACCTGATGGCTCGGAAGATTTTCTCTGTCTCCCTTAACCAACTTTCTGCCATTATGGATCACTCTCCCCCTTAAAAGAGGGTGGGTCATCCTCTTGAATCGCTCCATGATGGGAGGTCCACCATGGTCCTGAGCTGGTGCCTGAGCCTGCTACATTAAACAATAGGCAATACACAATAAACACAATATCATGCAATTTAATAGCAAACTACTAGTTGTTTCATTATTCTACCTGGGCCTCCAACTGTGCCTGGAGTGCTGCCTGGGTATGAGCCTGCGTCTGCATGGCTTGCACCAGACCTTGCATGAATACTCCGTAGTCCACGGCGGCGGTGGGGGAAGTACAGGGCCGCGTGTGCCGGGGCCTGTTGCTCCCCGCTCATCACGTCGCGGCTCGTCCTCACGGCCGGCGCTCACCACGCCTACCTCTCGAAGCCATGGCTGTAAAATTTCAGCCACCATTAGAGCTAGGTTACTAAGTTTCCTAACTATTTTCTTATCTATCTTTCACTTCTCATTAGTGTTTTCTACCCATGTGGACATACTTAGCATGCAATGAAGATGATGACTTATGTATATTCATGTGCAATCTCAACCGGTCGTCTCTGATACCAATCTCTGTGACGGACCTCATTATACCGGTACGGTTATACCAACCCTCGTCGGTATAGCGAGAGTCCTCACAGTGGGACATTACCCAAACGATACAAACAGTTGAGATACACGCGAATATACTACAGAGTAGGAAGTAAAAGACAATTGTCTTCATTTATTCATCATCCACATTTAACATACATGAAATTCGCAATTAACATTAAAGGCTAAGAGTTCACATAATTTAAATTGCTGAAATTAAAATACATAATGTCCACACTTATACATTCCTTTCATGATTACTCTAATACAATGTTCAAATTACATACTAAGAAATACACAAGTCACAAGGAACTCCAAAGACTAATCTCCGCGCTCAGAGTCCGTCTCTACTGTCTCCTCCAACGGTGCCACGTCACCAACTACACCTGTACGCCGAAGAAGCAAGGAGTGAGTCCAAAGACTCAGCAAGCAACGCTACTCATAATATGCAATAATGTCATAGCGGTTTCTACATGCACATTCAAATTTGCATCACATGGCATGCTAGTCATTTGAATGTTTCAACCTATCATGAAAGTTTTACAACTTTATACATGGATCATGCTTTCAGATTTCTAAGAATAAACTTACCTATCATATGCTCTCTATTCAATTTACTTGTAAAATTTTGCCTTTAAGGAACCAAGACATGAGAGCTACCCGCATGAACATTGTGCATATATGAAAGGAAACACGATTAGCATGGATCTTACATATTTTTAAACACATACATAGACATTTCACCTGCTTTAAGTTGCTGGTTTCACATGGTTTAATGGCTGTAAACCTATACATGAGAGCTACAATGCGCTTAAAACCTGTCATGTGAACAACCAATCATGCTATTTTGTACCCGTGCTCATCAATTGTCCCTAACATGGATTCTAGACATTTTTGCACATATAGACATGATGATAACGACATGAATTATTGATTTCACATGGTTTCAGATTTGTCTCAAATGGTTTCAATATCGTATCCTCACATTTAGAATTTCACATTTTCTTTACACAAGTTTCCTCTTTCACATGGTTGCACTTTGCACACACACTTTCACATTGTTCACTTACACATTTTCACATGAACACATACACATTACACATTACACATTTTAGGTGCCGTGACACATAGTCCAAACCACCCAAGAAGGACATATACACATCACATTACACATAGACGCATCTAGGCATTACAATGGCGACTCTTGGACTGCGCAGACCGGGAGAACAAGTCTCCACCCTAACCAGTGGTACTTGTCCACCTCCAGGATTTCCCCCTAATGCCCTTAGGGTCACTTACACATTGAACTTTCTCAGGGGGACTTTTCCCTGATACAGTTCCACTGCCTCTATGAAGCAGTGTCACATTGGCACAGTTACAACATTTACACATTTACTGATTTACACATGGTTTTACACATATTACTTTTCATCTCATTCACTTTCTCACTCACATGCATATCTCTTTTTTCCTGACACGGCACTACATATTCAGGAGTTTAACACACAGTAAATGCACTAATCAGGTCGGGTTAAACAATATCTAACCACATACGATAACATACATGGATTATTACATTTCACATGAAAAATACACAACTCCTTATATACTGGTCCAAATGACCTGAAATTTTAACCACATGCTATTTTCGGGTTCAAGATCATACATTCAAATTTTTCAGATTTTTCTGAGCTAACTAGAATTTACAGAAAATCAAATACCTATTTCGCATGCCGTTCTCAATTTAGGTTGACATGGAGTTTAACGCATCATGCATTTTTTACCACTTACTATTTGAACAGAGACTACTGTTATATACATGATCTGAGAATACAGAATCTACCCTAAATCATACAACTATAGATCGATCACCACAAATCATTCTTACATGCCTTTCTATTTACCGAACCGAATTATTAGCAATCTTACAAGCATGGACAATTTACTAAAATTGAGTATACATAAACTGATCTACTAATCCTCACGATCTGGCAAAAACTGAGGCATTCAGACTAATCCAAATCAGAAACATGGATTGGCAAGATTATCAACAAATCATGCTTACAAATTCACGGAATACAACTTTCTAGCGTCCACCACCACACGCCACACTCATCCACACACCACATTTATCAATATACCTAGTGTATAGGGTTACCATATATCCTCATCACGGAAACCATACCGAAAATAGTTGTATAGAAAGGGCAGAACAGGTCACTGTTCTGTCCAGAGGAACTTGGCGGCGGTCTCTGGCCGCTGACTCAGGGTCAGCGGCATGGTCGATGGACGCCAAGCATGATATCAGCGTCCATTGACCTTGCCGTCAATGCAGGTCTGTGCAGAACACAGACCCGAGCTCTCAAGTTGGTGAACGGGAGGGTCTAGGACTCGAGGGAAAATTCATAAAAATAGTAGAAACGCCTAGACACATACGGGGACATTATGGTTAGGTCACTTGCCTTTTAGAAAATGCTCCAATGGATCAAAGGTGCTCGGAGAAGCCCTCCTGGGCATCCCAAGAAGGTGCAACTGTCCTCCTAGATCTTCTTCCTCCGGGCTCCTGGATGGTCTCCACAGCAAGGGGACGTCGGGGAAGCCTCCTCCTTTGCTCCAGCTATCCTCTTGTCGTGGAAGATGCCGGATCTAGCTCCAGGAAGTCTGATCTTTGGGTGCAAAAGGGTGGGTTTTCTCAGTTTCTTCTAGGGTTTTTCTTTCTCTCTTTTCTCCTATTGAAAGGGTGAAGAGAGGGCTGGGGAAGGCAGATCCGGGTTTAACATGTGGGAGAGGCCTCTCTCCACTCACAAGGTGACAAGACAGCTCTCAGAGCCGTTGGGGACAGCTCCCCAATGGTGAGCTTTCTTGTTTCCGGAATTTCTGGCTCTGCAACGCATGCAGGCCAGAGAAATAGGCGTCCACATCGTTGGACGCTGGGATTAGTGTTGGCGTCCATTGGTGGACGCTGACCCTCACGGCGTCATGCTGTTGACGCCAATCTGGCCTTCGGCCAGAACTCAAAATAGCAGAAACCATGCACCTCTTACCCCTATATATGTCATACCTATGTATTACCATGCACATACTATCATCAAGCAATATATATTATTTTTATTATATACATACACCATAAGATACCATATACATACGTAGCTATACATACGTACATCACGACACGAATTATTTACATGCAACACAATAATACAACAAAATTCGAGGCCTTACACCGCTTCCTCTTCAGGTGTGAAGAGAAGACCTGTTGAATCGGTAGTGTAATTCCTCTTCTTGTAGAGAAGAGAAGGCCAGCTGTGCTAGATGTGTAAGTGTCCATAAGGGGAACTATACCTTGTTTAGTGGAAACCAAGTTGTTGCTTGGGGACTGGACGTAGGACTTTGGGTAGGAGGTCCGAACCAGGATAAAATCTCATGTTGTTTGTGTGATTACGTTTGTGTCTTCATTCTACACTAACTCTAACTATCAAACTTAGTGTTTTTTGTCAAACCTTTTATTTACAGGTATTAGTGTAAAGATTTTAGCAATCCATTCACCCCCCCCCCTCTGGGCTTGCTATCTGGGCAACAATATGTACATCAGCAATCGATAGAAACAATCGATATCAAACTTCGACTTATCAAGAGTCGGAGTGAGTCTTTGGTTTGTTCAACAATTGGTATCCGACTTCGACTGTTTGAGAGTCGAAGTGGGGCCATTGGACTTCGACTGTTTGAGAGTCGAAGTAATGCCAGTTGTTCAACAATCAATAGCCCACTTCGATTTCTTAGGAGTCGTAGTGGTACCAGTTTGTTCAGCAATCGATACAATGCTTCGACTTCTTGGGAGTCGGAGTCAGTATGATATGTATGTATACATATGTACTTCAAAAAATTTCTTAATGAAAGTTGACATTGTGTCGACACTTAGGCTTAGTGTGTTGACACCAATAGATTGTAAGGATTATATGATCTAATACATGTATGCCTTTACTTTAACACATTAATTTTCATACAAAATAAAGTGTGGTATAATTAAACAAATTTGTTTAGGAGATTATTAAAAGATTTTGTCATAATCAAAAACAATGATCAAGCATTTATGAGAAATAAATACACAATAATTCTTTCAAACATTAATCAACCATTTGTAAAAGATAATGTTCAACATATATGTCATTGCATCTGAAGTTCCATTTTGTTTATGCTTTCGTTTTTTCGACACAAAGCAGAAATGGATGCGGAACCGGAAACATCTTTTTTTGTTTCCATTCTGACTCCAAAATTTTTTATAGGAAGCAGAAGCGGAAACACCCATTTTTTATTCCGAGTCTGATCCGTTGGCAGCCCTAACGTTGACAATTTCATATGATGAGAGGTATATATAAAATAATACAAATGTAAGATGCACAGGCACGCAAATAGTCCTTTAACAAGGTTTTTGGTGCAAATATCCCTACTTGTAATATCACTATATAAAGATATGTGGAAAAGTATTCTTTATAGTCTCACTACATAAAGATATATGGAAACATTATTCACTATAATAGACCTTCAAATAAAGAAAATTAACTCAAACTAAAAGCTATTTGTTGTTAAAACTATCAAGAATCGCCATGTCGCCGCATACCGTGACGGCACAAGCATATTGTACCATGCTAGAAAGTTCACGAGTCATGGCATGGTTGATCTGTTGGGCACAAAATCGATCGACTGATTTCTTCTGATCGGTTGATCGATTCATCTAGTGAATACCCTCATCACCTAACAGGCCAAAGTCTAAAATCGATCAACCGATTTCTTTTAGGGTGGCATCCAAATCCTATAATCTTCAAATAGATGAAAATCATTGGCTGACTTGAGATTTTCAGTCGACCGATCGATACGGTATGGACATACTGTGCTAGGACAAACTTACCACGGTCGAGTTGCCCAGCATGATAAACCTTGAAAAGTATTATGGTGTCTTTACTTATTATCGAAAAAACAATCCTATATGAATCTCACTTATATTCGTGCAAAAATGTTATTTGAAAAATATATAATTTTAACAAGTAAGTATTTAAAAGTGGTAATTTTTTAATTATTCAAATAAGAACATTTTTGTAAAATTTTCTTTAAGAAAATGCCTGATATATTGAATGCTCTCCTGAACCCTAAATTTATATTGAACGATTTTTTTTTAAACCCAAGTACTTGTCAAGGACCCTGCCCTTGGTATTTTATTGATAGAAGCTTGAAAGAGTACAAGGGGGGCATATCGCCTTTTTTTCGTAAGTAAGTTTAGTATATATAAAATGATAAATATGTACAATGTGAGATGCATATAGGCAAACTAGGAGAGTGCACCCCAACCACAAAGAGGTGGAATGTTCTCACTCCACCAGTCCCCTCCTATAGCACTCAAGGATGAACCATGCTACCACAAGCCAATAGCTAATAGTCCAAAGATAGAAAAATGGCCAGAAAAGACACAATATAACATCTTTAATGTTGAACATGCCTTTTGATAGCCATGACATGCAAGCTCCATGCCATCACATCGTCGTCGACGTCCTTCACCTCGCATGCCACCAATCTGCTAAATCTTAATGCCAAAGTTTCGAAGTACCCTAGCAGATCTAATAGATGTAGTATTTGGGCCGATATAATCTCTTGTGATATTTCTGACATCTCGAAGGACACAAAGTAGCTATTGGACTTTACTGCAATGCTCTCCTTTAAAAATTCTATTACATCTCTGTGGCGGCTATTTCTAGCCACCCAGGCCCATCATAGCCCGTCGAGATCCTTCGGATCGCTACGGCCTCTTCCGCTGGGCGCCACGTGCCCTCAGGGACAGTCCTCGGCCGTTCCCTACCCTGTCCGGTCTGGATGCTATCAACCGAACAAGGGCTACTTCTGGACAGACTTTCTCTTGTTCGGTCGAGGCCCCCAGCCTACCGAACAGGATCTGTTCCAAGAGTGTTGTAGTCCCGCTGGCAGGAGCATCGCCTGGGCAACAGGCACCGAGCAGCTGGCATCAGTTACCGAACAGGAGCTTTGGCTTTCTGGACAGGCCATCTGTTCGGAGTCTTCTGCCAATGAGCTTTTGAGCAGCCCCTTCACGTCCACATGACGGTTACAATGGCTGCATGGCGTGCGCCCCACGATCACATGGGGCATTAACTGCAGAGCCCCTCAACGGGCGCCTCAACGCATAACTCTCCGTCAAGGGCGCTAACCGGCGCGCCCTTTCCGGCATGGTTAAAGGACGCTTCATCCCCCTCTCTCATCATCCCCACCTATAAAAGGCTCAGGTAAGCCTCCATGCAGAGGTACGTGAGATGACTCACACCGCCCTC
>JACBKR010002405.1:0-34867 GCA_014218235.1 Colocasia esculenta
AATTGCCACGTCCTTTGACGTGATGGCTGGTACATCGGTTCTCATTTTACATGGTCTAATAATCGCACTGGGCAGGCATCGATCAAGGCTAGGCTGGACTATTTTCTGATGAACAGTCCTTTTGTTATAGTTCCCAGGGTTCTGTGTTAGGCATCTCCCCAGAAGTCCTTCGAACCATGCTCCTCTGATGGCTTCTTCTGAATGAGGCTCACACCCCAGCCAGATTCATTTTCCAGGCTATGTGGACTTCCCATAGTTCTTTTCTAGAGACTGTCAAAATGGCGTGGAATAAAGACATGGCTTGGCACCCTAACCCTTTCACCATATTATTTCTGAAACTTAAGGTTGTTAAGAAGGCTTTACGCCTATGGAATAAAGTGTGTTTTGGTAATGTGGAAGGGAATGTGTTACATCTGGAGGATGAGTCAGAGTTAAAAAGATCAGTTTGATACAAATCCAACTCCGTGTATTCGCTCTGCTCTGGGGGAGGCGACTGCTAATCTCAAAAGAGCTATGCATTGCATGGAATCTTCTGGGTCCAAAAGCCGCATCGACTGGTTGGAAAGAGGTGATAGAAATACTACTTTTTATCATGCAGTCGTTCAAGGCAACAGAAGACGAACAAAAATTTAGAGGCTCCAAATTAATGAAAATTGGACTGAGGACCAGGAGTCGATCGGGATGAGGCTGCTCGATTCTTGTTAACCTTATGAAAACTTCTGATCATTTGCTGATGACTCCCTCCTTGAGGTCATCCCCCCTCTTATTCTGATGACTAGATATCATGCTTTGTGCTTCTGCAAGTATGGAGGAAGTCAAGAAAGAGGTATGGAGTATGAATGGAAATAGCTCCCCTGGGTCGGATGGTTTCACTGGTATCTTCTTCACCTCCTATTGGGAAATTGTTCAATCTGATGTTTTTTATGCTGTTAGTGGTTTCTTCCATGGTCACTCTTTTCTAGAGGGGTTACATCTACCTTATTGTTCTGGTCCTAAAGAAGCTCACCCCGCTTCCTTCAATGATTTCCACCCAGTTAGTTATGCAATTTTTGTTATAAAATTATTCTAGAATATTATGTGATAGGTTGGTTACCATTCTTCCCGGTATAATATCTGAAGAGCAAGGCGCTTTGTGAAAGGGAGGTTTATCTTGGACAACATGTCTCTCTCCGGACAGCTTGTGCGGGATATTGGCAGGAAGGTTAGAGGGGGGAACGCTATTTTTAAATTGGATATCAGGAAGGCCTATGATAGTGTTGAATGGATTTCTTATTTGCTGTTCCTAAGAAGTTGGTTTCACCTCCAGGTTTGTCTCCTATATTGGCATGTGCTTTCCAATTGCTGGTTTTCAGTCTTGGTTAATGGCTTGCCTATTGGGTATTTTAAATCCACAAGAGGTCTTAGGCAAGGGGATCCCATTGCTCCTACTCTATTCATCATTATGGAAGAAGCTCTTAGTAGAGGTCTGAAGAACATGGTTTCCATAGGTCTCCTATTCCTTATGCTAGTCCCAGAGGTTCTCCGCCCCCTTCCCACCTCCTTTATGCAAATGATACGCTTATATTCTCAATTGAAGCATTCACAATGTCAGCGTCTCATGCAGTTTATTAATAGGTATGTTTAGTCCTCAGGTCAAATTATTAATTCAAGCAAAAGTTCCTTCATGGTCTCTGGTAAAGCTTTTACGATGTCCATTCAAAGAATCAAGGATGTAACTGGTTATATGAGACAGAATGGCCCGCTTCTTTACGTAGGTGTTCTGCTCAGATCAGGGAAGGTTCTCACCTTTGATTACAAGTCTTTGATTGATTAAGTAAATGCTAAGTTCGGTAGCTAGAAATCCAAGCTTATTTCCCAAGCTGGTCAGGTCACCTTTATCACTGGGTGCTTTCTTCTATCCCATTTACCTGGCCGCTGCTTCCTTCCTTCCGAAATCGAATTTCTTATATTGAGAAGTCTTCACATCATTTTTTCTGGAATGGCATTGATGGCTCTCGTCGTCGTCATTGGGTTGCATGGCATACAATCCACGTCCAAAGGTTGAGGGTGGTTTAGTGTTCGTAATATCCATCGTTCAAATGTCCTTGGCAGTGAAGCAAATTTGGAATATCCGTATGGTAGTTCTTATGGGCTGGGTATGCCAAGGCATTTTTCAAGATACCAACTATACTCACATTCCTGGTATGCCTAAGTGCGTCTGCATGGCAGCCAACTCCATAATCTAAAGCAATTAGAGATGGATACATGGTAACGGTGACAGGATTAACATTTTAAGGATATCTGGATGGGAATTAGCCGCTGTCTATGCTTCAGGGATCTTTTGAGGATGTGGAATTTCATTGCAAGAGGTTGTACGTGATGCATCCCACCCTATGAGGGCGGTTATTCCTGTTGGGGTTATGCATGGTTTGCAGCTGACAGAAAAGAGGACAAGTGTATTGGGCTGCTACTTCTAGTGGCGAGTTTTGTACTAGCTCCACTTTCACTTGGTCATAGATGTTGGGATTCGCCGTCCCGCCATTATGAAGATCTTGCATCACTCCTTCCACCTAGGGCCTCCTGTTTTGTTGGAAGATTTTCAATAGGGCGTGCGTGTTGACTGCAGATTTTAGAAAAGTGGAGTCCCTATGGTTTCTCGATGCCACTGTTGTATATCACCCCAAGTTGAGGACCTCAATCATGTTTCATCAATAGTGAAATTGTTGTAACGATGTGGTCATGGTCCTTCCTTTGATCAGCAACAAAGTTTCTACATAATCATCACAACAAGGATTTGGAGCTTATCCAACATTCTAATGTCGCTCTATTTGGTTTCATATCTCTATATTGTTTGCTCCTTATGTTATGGGAGCTATGGAAATGCAGTGTTCAGCAAGATATGAGAATAAAAAGATTCGGGCTATGATATCATCAGAGAAGTATCAAGCCTAGCATTTGTTTTTCTCTCAATAAGTTGACCTTCAATATTACCCTATGCAGGCCGAAGATCAAATCCTCCAGAATTATGGTTTTGTTCCTGATTCTTCTCCTAAGCAGCTAAAGCTGGTCCGCTGGATTCCTCCTATTGTGAATTCTGCTTAAATTTGATGGGGCTTCTAAAGGTAACCCAGGGAGTTGTGGTGGAGGAGGGTGTATCCGGGATACTCATGGTAAGTTATCGTTTCTTTTGCTAATTTATATGGGAAGTTAATAGCCTCATTGCTGAAACCGAGCACTATGCGAGCTTCGCCTGGCAAGCTTTTTAGGAGTGCGCCTTTCTTCTATCTATTCTGATTCTTTATCTCTTGTTAACTCTCTCCAGAAGAACAAATGCATTTCTTGGCATACATACAGGTGGTGGTGAGTTGTGAGAGAATTGCTGCATGAAGACTTCAGTATTATTTCGCATGTTTTTCGGGAGACTAACCAGGTGGCGGACCAGCTAGCCAACCATGCTATTGCAACTATGCGTAATGAGGTTTTTGGGGTGTTAATAGTCTTCCTCATTCTTGCAAGGGGCCTATGGTCATTGACAGATCTGTTCTTATGAATGTTAGACTGGTCTGAGGGGGGTATGCCCCCTTCCTCTTGTATCTTGTTCTTAATCTATATATATTTTGGCCTAGGTGCTCTCGTGGTGGAGTGGGACCATTCTCCCCCTCTGGGGGAGGTTGCACTCTCCTGGTTCTGAGACTCTGAGGACCAACTTTATTTAAAAAAAAAAAAGAAGGGGTAAGTCGACCTGGGCAGAGTGTGTGTTGACCTATGCATGGGGTAGGTCGACCTAGGTAGTGTGTGTGTCGACCTCACAAGTGTTTTTGTTTTAGCATTTTACCTTTGTTTTCTGATAGACCTGCCTTGACAAATTTTGTTAGAGGAGTTTTTGCTGATTTTGTTTTTTTTCAGATGATTCAGTTTTCTTTGAATTTTGTGGTTCGAAACCTAAACCATGTTTATTGAATTCATCTTCGTTCCCAGTAGAGAATTCAGATTTTCTTTGCCTTGTGTGAAGTTCTTGATGATCTCTTCTTTTTCTATTAAGGCAATGGTTGAGTTTTTCAATTTGAGTCAAATTTTCTTGATTTTCCTTCTCTTTGTCTTCAAATTTCTTGACAAAATTCATAACCTCTTTGTTCAGTTTTTGAATCCTTAATTTCATATCATCAACAAAAATTAACAACTCATCATTTTCTTTGATTTTGTCTGAAATTTGAGCTTCCAATTCAGAAATATTCCAGATAATGATGTGTCATGAAGAATGCTATCAATTTTTTTTTCAGATATTTATTTTCTTTTCTTACTTCAGATAGATTTTCAACTAAATTGCCATATGCTTCTTCCCAATCTTCAATGGTAATAGTTCAAAAGATATATCTACCTGTTCTTCACTGCTTCCAGTTATGAAGCAGACTTCATTTTCTTCTGAACTAGAGGATTCTTCATTGCTATCCGAGCTTTGATCCTCATCTAACCATGTAGCTACCATGGCCTTGTTCTTCTTTCTGTGGAACTCCTTCTTGTGTCTATTGAGCTTATCCTTTTGTTCTCTAGACATTCAGCCTTCATGTGACCAGATTTGTTGCACCTGTAACACACAGGAAGTTCATCATTTTTCTTGTAATCAAAATGTGTGAAGGAGTGTTCTTTTTACCGGACATGACATTTTGCTTATTACCAAAGTCTTCTTGTTGGATTTCAAAAATGCCTTAAATTGTCTAGTTATGAAAGCAAGATTATCATCCTCAGAGTCAGATTTTTCAAATTCAGAAATCTCTTTAGATTTTCCTTTAATACTTGAGGAAGCTTTAAGAGCAATTGGTTTTTTTTAAAACTTAAAATGGTACTCAGAGACTATGTCTAGGAGAGTGCACCCACCCCCAGAGGGGGAGGATGTTCTCACTCCACTAGAATAGCACCTGGGCCTGGAATATATATGATAAAAAGGTAAATACAATAGGAACGCAAGGCGAACCCTCGTCAAACCAATCTGACATGCAAAGGCCGATTCTATCTAAAACCATAGGCCCCTACAAGAGTGAGGAACACTTCTAGACCACAAAAAAACCATGTTCTGCTTAGACTGAAAGGCATAGTTTGCTAAAGAATCAGCGACTTGATTTGTTTCCCTATGTACATGACACAACAAAGTGAGTCCAGTCCCCAGTTTATTGGTCCTGGCATCCCGCCACCATCTATAAGCAGTCCAGGAGGAGCATCTGCTAGCCTTGAAGGAGTTAACCAAAGCCTTGGAGTCAGAGTATACAATAGAAAGACGAAAGCCAAGAAATCTGCCAAGCGAAGACCATCGCAAAGAGCTCTGAGTTCAGCTATCATACTATGCCAACACCATAGTAATGAGCAAAGGCCACATAAACGGATCCCAACCTATCACGTATACAACCGCCACCACCACACTCCCCTGGGTTCCTTTGCTAGCGCCATCCACATTCAAACATAAGTCAACAATCGGAGGATTCCATCTAGTAAATTTGAACTGTTTAGTGGAGCAATTGGGAAAGAAGCCGAAATGATGAATGACCTACAGCTCATCAGACGAAGGGGCAACATTAACTGCACTTTAGCGAGAGAGCAAGAGATCATGAATTGATATTTCTAATAGCTTCCCCACCCAAAATTCTTCTTGGAATCAAACCGGCCGAACACCTCCCCTTCCATATTCCCCCAAAATTAGGATGAGACAATTAAGGGAAATAAAGCTAAAGGGGAACTAATATTAATCTGCATCAGAAAACTCCATACTCTTGCAGTGATATGGCTGTGAAGATGGATCTTGGAATAGATGAGAGGTGATACCAACTCCAAAGAGAAGCAGCCATGTGGCTATGAATGAAAACATGGTTGTAATCTTCATGTTGAGGGGACCTGCAGCAGGAGCAAAGAGATACCATATGAATGCCACTTTCAGCAATTCTTTAATCCACAGGGACCGCTCTATTCAAATCTTACAGCAAAACAATGAAGCTCTCATATAATAGGAATTGTGCCAAATTTTCTTAAGAGCAGACCGCTTAACTCCCACAGACCTGACTAGGTTATAGGCTGATTTAGAGGAGAAATAACCATCCTGAGAGGCCCCCCAGACACACTTGTCCTCTTCATCATTGAGCACAACCCCCTGTAGAACGCCACTAGGAAGAATTGATCTTATAAGATGAGAGGCATCAGAAATAACCTCCTGCAGAAAAACACTACCACCCCCATAGGTAGCTTGAAGCAGATCAGAAAGAGGCTTATCACAAGCCAAATATCTCTTAAGATATCAATTTTATTTCCTTTCCCATGAATCCATCTAGTATTGTTCTGAACAATATTTTCTGCTTCCAACTGAACTTTAGTAGGCATGCAGGAAAGTAATTGTTACTACCTGAATGATACCACCTTTTAGCATAAGATGCCCAAAAGGAGGATCCATGGCGAATGTTCGAAGGTTCTTCACTGCCAAAGAATTTGCACATGCCTAAGATTACGGACACCAAAACCACCTTCTGCAATAGGACGTGGATAGTAGACTAGGCCACCCAGTGTTGCCGGCGGGTTCCATCCGAACCATTACAGAAAAAGGCAGCAAAATTTTTTTCAATGTAATTGTAATAAATTTCGAGAGAGGAGAGGAAGCTGCCAGGTAAACTGGAAGAGAGGAGATCACAGAGTTAATAAGAGTTACTCGGCCAGCTGAGAAATCAGTCTCGGCTTCCAGGTATCCAGCTTACCATTCACCTTATCTAATAGCGGTTGTAATCAGTAGCAAGGACCCTACCAGGTCTCAAAAGAACTCCCTGGTAAAAAAGAGGACCACTTTGTTTTTTGAAGCCAGTAATCACTTTAATTCTGTTAACAGACTGAGGAGAAGCCTTGTCGATATCATAACGCAACTCTTGGAAGAGTTAATGTGCTGACCAGAGTAAGTAGCATACCTCATCAAAAATCCCATCAATTTTTGACGTTATTGATCCCCCCATTCAGAAATATAAGAGTGTCATCTGCATAAAGGTGGTGAGAAATGGGCGGGCATACTCTAGGCCCAGCATAAGGTTGGAGATTACCCGAAAGGACCAGGTTCCTACTACCTCTGCTGAGGGCTTCTTCCATAATGATGAAAAGAGCTGGAGCAATAGGATCACCTTGCCTTAGGCCCCTGGTGGAATGAAAATAACCAGTAGGAGAACCATTGAAGAGAATAGAGAACCAGCAGTTAGAGACTAACATTCCAATATAAGATATATGGAAGAAAAACTAAAATTTTTAAGGACCGCAAATAAGAAGTCCCACTCCACGTTGTCATAGGCTTCCTAATGTCCAGCTTGAACAACACATTATACCCTCTAACCTTCCTGCCAATATCCCTTACTAGTTGTCTAGATAAGGAGACGTTGTCAAGAATGAACCTGCCTTTGACAAAGGCACCTTGCTTTTAGAAATAATCTTAGGAAGAATATAAACCAACCGATCACAAAGGATCCTAGAGACAATTTTGTAGCAAAAATTGCACAAGCTAATAGGTCTATAGTCACCATAGGTGGCAGGATGCTCTTTCTTGGGGACGAGCAATCAAGGAAGAAGTAACCCCTCTTGGTAGAGGGAAGCCATAAAAGAAGCCTAACATCGCAACAATGACCTCCTGATGAATAATATCCCAGCAAGAGGTAATGAAATGGCCAGTAAAACCATAAGGTCTAGGGGCACTATTAGCATTCAAACTCCACACAGCCTTCTTAATTTCATCCTTGGAGGGGACATCACAGAGAGATTGATTGTGGTCCTCAGAAAACAAGAGAGGGGATGACATGCAAGAGGGTATCATCATTTCATGATCCATGGATTGCAGAAGATTCTGGAAGAAGTTAACCGCTTCATGTTTAAGGACCTCCAGGTCCTCATTCCAAACCCCATCCACCTGGAGCCTATGGATAGCATTGCGCCTCTTGTTACCTTTAACCACTGCATGGTAAAAGCAGTATTTTTGTCACCGTTATCCAACCATTCCATTCGAGCTTTTGAGCCCAGAATAGTTCCACACAGTTAATAGAATTTCTAAGGTTTGCATTAGCAGCTCCCATAGCAAATCGTTTATTAGGAGTAGGGTCAGCATCAAAAGCCTATTGCATGGCCCTGGCCTCCTCCTCATATCTAAGCAAATTGTTGTTCATATTGCCAAAGGTGGCCTTGTTCCAGAAACGAAGAGCCCCTCTAACCGCCTTCAGCTTTAGATGAAGAGTGACAAAAGGGTTATGATGCAACCAACCGGAACATCCCATGCAGTTTTGACAGTATCCTTAAACGACCCATGAGTGATCCACTTGGAGAGGAAAGTGAACCTAGCAGGAACCCGAGGTGAAGAAGAGAAGGTAACTAGCAGAGGAGCATGATCAGAAGGACCTCTAGGGATGTGCCTAACCTTAAGACCCGTATAAATAGTATCAGAGGAAGAATTGATGAGAAACCTATCCAACCTAGCCTTAACAGCTGCTTGCCCAGTGCGGTTATTAGACCAAGTGAAGTTAGAACCAATATAGCCCGTGTTAGTAAGAGAAGCATCTGAGATAAAACATTAAAATCCAGCATAGCTTGCAAGTTAGCAGAGCACCCACCCATCTTCTCTGAAGGTAAGGAAACATAGTTAAAATCGCCCCCTACAATCCAGGGAACATTCACATTGCTGGAAATTTTAGCAAATCCTCAAAAAGAAGGCGTCTACTGTCTACAAGGCACGTTGCATAGACAGCCGTAAAAATCAGTTGAACACTATTATCCTTCATAGATGCTAAGGTAATATGCTGCTTAGAGCAGCTAACCACTTGAAGCAAATGATTCTGCCAGAAAACCTAGATTTTAGACTCCTCACAGCTGTTACCAGTAACCGAATCCATGGAGAGATAAGAGCACAAAGAATTCGCACGAGCCAAAGAGACCATTGGTTCAGCAATAGCTTTAAAATCAATACTATTCTTCTTGATGATTCTCCAAAGCGAACGCCTAGAGGCTAAATTAGCAATGCCTCTAATGTTCCAAAACAGAATGAGACTATTCATGAAGAAGAATACCCACAGGAACCTCCAGCAGCCTTCGCCTTGGATCGAGTCCTGGCGCCAACCTTCTCATGAGCTCCATCCTGGTTACGAATTGCAAAATTAGGCATGAAAATATTTTCATTATTAGCCAATATAGAAACCATTTGAAGGGAAGTCTCCGAGCAATGGATTAGCCAATATAGAAACCTTCTGTTCAACAATGGGTCCGCCGAGCAAGGTTTGGTTTTCAACATGTGTTCTTCAAATCTCTTATGATTTAGCTCATAAGTCATTAAGGATCCAATGAGTTCTTCCAATGTTATTTTGGATAAATCTTTTGAGTCCTCAATGACTGTAGCTTTAGTGTGCCACACAAGAGATAAAGAACGCAAGATCTTCCTTACCAAATCTTCATTTGAGTATTCCTTACCCAAAGCTCGAAGTCCATTGATGATAACCATAAACTAGAAAAGCAAACATCTCAGACATGGTTTCATCAGCTTTCATGACAAACAATTCATAATAAGAAACTAGCAAGTTTGCTTTACTTTCCCTAACTTGAGATGTGCCATCATATAAAAATTCTAATTTATCCTACATCTCTTTAGCAAACTTACACATAGATATTCTGGAGTACTCCTTTGGATGGATGGCACATTGTAGCATGTTCATGGCATTGTAGTTTAGGGTACCCTTTATGATCTGCTCCCTTGTCCATGTATCTTCGTCCCCAGTGATTTCTATTTGTCATTTCTCAACAATCCTCCAGACTTCATAGTTGCGATGCTGGGATGGTTATTGTTGCAGTAACTAAAAGAGAGGCTGCTAGGTCTTCTGTTGACATGGAGGCTACTTCATCTTCTCCGGTGACGGTGCCAGAGGAGGCTGAGGAAAGCTTGAGGATTAACTATGCAGAATCTACTGATTGCTTTCCTAAACCTTTAGATGTTGATTTAGAGAAGAATTCTATTATAGCTGCTAATGAAAATATTTACATGCTTAACTCTACTTCTATGGAAGATATTTTTACTCATAAGAAGGTAGGTGCGAGGACAAGATCACAGGCCAAGGCCGCGGGTGGTTCTTCAGGATGCACTTCATCATGAGTAGTCCCATGATTTTCTGGAATATCAGAGGCATTTCCAATACTGCCTCTAGGCGATCGCTTCAGAGGATTGTTAAGAAGAATAAAATAGATTTAGTTGCTATAGCTGAGCCTATGGTCCCCCTTGCTCGGGTTTCAAGCTTGTGTAAATTCTTGAACATGCACGATTACATTGGCAATGGCGGTGAGCATTCTAAAATATGGGTATTATGGCGGAACATGTCCATGCGCATTCTTACTTGTTCTGATCAGCAGATTACCTTAGGTGTTTTAAAGGATGACTTGGTCGACATGGTGGTTACTGTTGTGTATGCTAGCTGTAATGCTAGTACCAGAAGATCTCTCTTTGATGATCTTATTATCATATCTGACACTGTTAATGTTCCTTGGATTATTGGGGGAGATTGTAACTGTGTTACTCAACCTACTTAGAAAATTGGAGGGCGAATATGCAACATGCAAGCTATGGTCGATTTTAATGCTTTTATTAATGCCACTTCTCTGACTGATGCTGTGTACATCGGTTCTCATTTTACATGGTCTAATAATCGCACTGGGCAGGCATCGATCAAGGATAGGCTGGACCGTTTTCTGATGAACAATCCTTTTGTTAATAGTTTCCCAGGGTTCTGTGTTAGGCATCTCCCTAGAGGTACTTTAGACCATGTTCCTCTGCTGGCTTCTTTTCTGAATGAGGCTCACACCCGGCCAGATTCATTTTCCAGTCTATGTGGACTTCCCATACTTCTTTTCTAGAGACTGTCAAAATGGCGTGGAATGAAGACATGGCTTGGCACCCTAACCCTTTCACCATATTATTTCTGAAACTTAAGGTTGTTAATAAGGCTTTACGCCTATGGAATAAAAGTGTGTTTGGTAATGTGGAAGGGAATGTGTTACATCTGGAGGATGAGGTCAGAGTTAAACAAGATCAGTTTGATACAAATCCAACTCTGGGTAATCGCTCTGCTCTGGGGGAGGCGACTGCTAGTCTCAAAAGAGCTATGCATTGCATGGAGATCTTCTGGGCCCAAAAAGCTCGCATGGACTTGTTGGAAAGAGGTGATAGAAATACTGGTTTTTATCATGCAGTCGTTCAAGGCAACAGAAGACGAAACAAAATTCAGAGGCTCGAAATTAATGCAATTGGACTGAGGAGCAAGAGGCGATTTGGGATGAGGCTGCTTGATTCTTTGGTAACCTTATGCAAACTTTTGCTCATTCGATTGATGACTCCCTCCTTGAGGTCATCCCCCCTCTTAATTCTGATGACCAGGATATCATGCTTTGTGCTTCTGCAAGTATGGAGGAAGTCAAGAAAGTGGTATGGAGTATGAATGGAAATAACTCCCCTGGGTCGGATAGTTTCACTGGTATCTTCTTCACCTCCTGTTGGGAAATTGTTCAATCTGATGTTTTTTGCTGTTGTTAGTGGTTTCTTCCATGGTCACTCTTTTCCTAGAGGGGTTACATCTACCCTTATTGCTCTGGTCCCAAAGAAGACTCACCCCGCTTCCTTCAATGATTTCCGCGCAGTTAGTTTATGCTATTTTTGTTATAAAATTATTTCTAGAATATTATGTGATAGGTGGTTACCATTCTTCCCGGTATAATATCTGAAGAGCAAGGCACTTTGTGAAAGGGAGTTTATCTTGGACAACATGTCTCTCTAGACAGCTTGTGCGAGATATTGACAGGAAGGTTAGAGGGGGGAACGCTATTTTTAAATTGGATATCAGGAAGCCCTATGATAGTGTTGAATGGGATTTCTTATTTGCTGTTCTTAAGAAGTTTCTTTTCACCTCCAGGTTGTCTCCTATATTGGCATGTGCTTTCCAATTGCTGGTTTTCAGTCTTCGTTAATGGCTTGCCTGCTGGTTATTTAAATCCACAAGAGGTCTTAGGCAAGGGGATCCAATTGCTCCTACTCTATTCATCATTATGGAAGAAGCTCTTAGTAGAGGTCTGAAGAACATGGTTTCCACCGGTCTCCTTATTCCTTATGCTGGTCCCAGAGGTTGTCCGCCCCCTTCCCACCTCCTTTATGCAGATGACACGCTTATTATTCTCAATGGAAGCATTCACAATGTCAAGCGCCTCATGCAGTTTCTTCATAGGTATGTTTAGTCCTCAGGTCAAATTATTAATTCAAGCAAAAGTTCCTTTGTCTCTGGTAAAGCTTCTACGATGTCCATTCAATGAAGCAAGGATGTTACTGGTTACATGAGACAGAATGGCCCGCTTCTTTACCTAGGTGTTCTGCTCAGATCAAGGAAGGTTCTCACCTTTGATTTACAAGTCTTTGATTGATAAAGTAAATGCTTAGTTCGGTAGCTAGAAATCCAAGCTTATTTCCCAAGCTGGTCGTGTCACCTGATCAACTCGGTGCTTTCTTCTATCCCAGTTTACCTGGCCGCTGCTTCCTTCCTTCTGAAATCGATTATTTCTTATATTGAGAAGTCTTCAGCTGCATTTTTCTGGAATGGCATTGATGGCTCTCGTCGTCGTCATTGGGTTGCATGGCATACAATCCAACGTCCAAAGGTTGAGGGTGGTTTAGGACTTCGTAATATCCATCTTGTTTAAATGTCCTTGGCAGTGAAAAACAATTTGGAATATCCGTTATGGTAGTTCCTTATGGGCTGGGTATGCTAGAAGGTGTTTTCAAGTTAACAACTACACTCACATTCCTGGTATGCCTAAGTGCGTCTGCATGGCAGCCAACTCCATAATCCAAAGCAATATGAGATGGATACATGGTAACGGTGACAGGATTGACATTTTAAAGGATATCTGGATAGGGAATCGGCCGCTGTCTTCTATGCTTAATGGCTCTTTTGAGGATGTGGGAATTTCTTTGCAGGCGGTTGTACGTGATGCATCCCATCCTATAAGGGCGGTTATTCCTGTTGGGTTATGCATGGTTTGCAGCTGACAGAAGTAGAGGACAAGTGTTTTGGGCTGCTACTTCTAGTGGCGAGTTTGTACTAGCTCCACTTACAACTTGGTCAAAGATGTTGGGATTCGTCGTCCTGCCATTATGATGATCTGGCATCACTCCTTCCACCCTAGGGCCTCCTTGTTTTGTTGGAAGATCCTCAATAGGGTGGTGCGTGTGACTGCAGAATTTTAGAAAGTGGAGTCCCTATGGTTTCTCGATGCCACTGTTGTATATCACCCCAAGTTGAGGACCTCAATCATGCTTTCATCAATAGTGAAATTGCTGTAACGATGTGGTCATGGTTCCTTCCTTTGATCAGCAACAAAGTTCATCTACATAATCATATCATAGCCAGGATTTGGAGCTTTATCCAACATTCTAATGTCCGCTCTCCTTTTGGTTTCATATCTGTATATGTTTGCTCCTTACGTTATGGGAGCTATGGAAATCCAGTTGTTCAGCAAGATATGAGAATAAAAAGATTCGGGCTTGTGATATCATCAGAAGTATCAAGCTTAGCATTCGTTTTTCTCTCAATAAGTTCACCTTCAATATTACCCTACGCCGGCCGAAGATCAAATCCTCCAGAATTATGGTTTTGTTCCTGATTCTTCTCCTAAGCAGCTAAAGCTGGTCCGTTGGATTCCTCCTATTGTGAATTTCTGCTTAAATGCTGATGGGGCTTCTAAAGCTAACCCAGGGAGTTGTGGAGGAGGTTGTATCCAGGATACTCATGGTAAAGTTCTCGTTTCTTTTGCTAATTTCTATGGGGAAGGTAATAGCCTCATTGCTGAAACCCGAGCGCTATGCGATGGTCTTTGCCTTGCAAGCTTTTTAGGAGTGCGCCTTTCTTCTATCTATTTTGATTCTTTATCTCTTGTTAACTCTCTCCAGCAGAACAAATGCATTTCTTGGCATACATACAGGTGGTGGTGAGTTGTGAGGGAATTGCTGCATGAAGACTTCAGTATTATTTCCCATGTTTTTCGGGAGACTAACCAGGTGGAGACCAGCTAGCCAACCATGCTATTGCAATTATGCGTAATGAGGTTTTTTGGTGTGTTATATTCTTCTTCATTCTTGTAAGGGGCCTATGGTCATTGACAGATCTGTTCTTATGAATGTTAGACTGGTCTGAGGGGGGTATGCCCCCTTCCTCTTGTATCTTGTTCTTAATCTATATATTTTGGCCTAGGTGCTCTCGCTGGTAGAGTTGGACCATTCTCCCCCTCTGAGGGAGGGTGCACTCTCCTGGTTCTGAGACTATGGGGACCAACTTTATTTAAAAAATAAAAAAATGGGGTAAGTCGACCTGGGCAGAGTGTGTGTCGACCTATGCATGGGGTAGGTCGACCTAGGTAGTGTGTGTGTTGACCTCACAGGTTGTTTTTGTTTTAGCATTTTACCATTGTTTTCAGATAGACCTACCTTGACAAATTTTGATAGAGGAGTTTTTGCTGATTTTATTTTCTTTTCAGATGATTCAGTTTTCTTTGAATTTGTGGTTCGAAACCTAAACCATGTATATTTGAATTCATCTTCATTCCCAGTAGAGAATTCAGATTTTCTTTGCCTTGTGTGAAGTTCTTGATGATCTCTTCTTTTATTTAAGACAATCATTGATTTTTTCAATTTGAGTCAAATTTTCTTGATTTTCCTTCTCTTTGTCTTCAAATTTCTTGACAAAATTCATAAGCTCTTTGTTCAGTTTTGAATCCTTAATTTCATATCATCAACAAAAATTAACAACTCATCATTTTCTTTGATTTGGTCAGAAATTTGAGCTTCGAATTCAGAAATTTTTCCAGATGATGATGTGTCATGAAGAATGCTATCAATTTTTCTTTTCAGAATTTATTTCTTTTCTTACTTCAGAAAGATTTTCAACTAAATTACCATATGCTTCTTGCCAATCTTCAATGGTAAATACTTCAAAAGATATATCTACCTGTTCTTCACTGCTTCCAGTTATGAAGCAGACTTCATTTTCTTCTGAACTAGAGGATTCTTCATTGCTATCCGAGCTTTCATCCTTAGCTGACCATGTAGCTACCATGGCCTTGTTCTTCTTTCTGTGGAACTTCTTCTTGTGTCTGTTGAGCTTATCCTTCTTGTTCTCTAGACATTCAGCCTTCATGTGTCCAGATTTGTTGCACCTGTAACACACAGGGAGTTCATCATTTTTCTTGTAATCAACATGTGAGAAGGAGTGTTTCTTTTACCGGACATGACATTTTGCTTATTACCAAAGTTCTTCTTGTTGGATTTTAAAAATGCCTTAAATTGTCTAGTTATGAAAGCAAGATTATCATCCTCAGAGTCAGATTTTTCAGATTCAGAAATTTCTTTAGATTTTCCTTTACTACTTGAGGAAGCTTTAAGAGCAATGGGTTTTTTTTTATACTTAAAATGGTACTCAGAGACTAAGTCTAGGAGAGAGGCACCCACCCCCAGAGGGGGAGGATGTTCTCACTCCACCAGAATAGCACCTGGGCCTGGAATATATATGATAAAAAGGTAAATACAATAGGAACGCAGGGCGAACCCTCGTCAAACCAATCTAACATGCATAAGGCCGATTCTATCTAAAACCATAGGCCCTTACAAGAGTGAGGAACACTTCTAGACCGCCAAAAAACCATGTTCTACTAGACTGGCAGGCATAGTTTGCTAAAGAATCAGCGACCTGATTTGTTTCCCAATATACGTGACACAACAAAGTGGAGTCCCAGTTTATCATGGTCCTGCCATCCGCCACCATCTATAAGCAGTCCAGGTGGAGCATCTGCTAGCCTTGAAGGAGTTAACCAAAGCCTTGGAGTCAGAGTATACAATAGAAAGACGAAAGCCAAGAAAATCTGCCAAGCGAAGACCATCGCAAAGAGCTCTGAGTTCAGCTATCATACTATTGCCAACACCATAGTAAGAGCAAAAGCCACATGAACGGATCCCTACCTATCACGGATACAACCAACACCACCACACTCTCGTGGGTTGCTTTTGCTAGCGCCATCCACATTCAAACATAAATCAACAATCAGAGGATTCCATCTAGTAAATTTGAACTGTTTAGTGGAGCAATTGGGAAAGAAGTCAAAATGATGAAGGACCTGCAGCTCATCAGAAGAAGGGGCAACATTAAACTGCACTATAGCAGAGACGAGAGCAAGAGATTATGAATTGATATTCTAATAGCTTCCCCAACAGAAATCTTCTTGGAATCAAACCTGGCCGAATACCTCCCCTTCCATATTTCCCCCAAAATTAGGAGGAGACAATTAAGGGAGATAAAGCCAAAGGAAGAACTAATATTAATCTGCATCAGAAAACTCCATACTCTTGCAGTGATATGGCTGTGAAGATGGATCCTGGAATAGATGGAGGTTGATACCAACTCCAAAGAGAAGCAGCCATGTGGCTATGAATGAAAACATGGTTGTAATCGTCATATTGAGGGGACCTACAGTAGGAGCAAAGAGATACCATATGAATGCCACTTTCAGCAATCTTGATCCACAGGGACCACTCTATTCAAATCTCACAACAAAACAATGAAGCTCTCATATAGAAATTGTGCCAAATTTCTTAAGAGCAGGGGCCGCCTAACTCCGACAGACCTGACTAGGTTATAACCTGATTTAGAGGAGAAAGAACCATCCGAGAGGCCCCCAGACACAATTGTCCTCTTCATCATTGAGCACAACCCCCTGTAGAACGCCACTAGGAAGAATTGATCTATAGGATGAGAGGCATCAGAAATAACCTCCTGCAGAAAAACACTACCACACCCCTAGGTAGCTTGAAGCAGATCAGAAAGAGGTTTATCACCAAGCCCAATATCTCTTAAGATATCATTTTATTTCCTTCCCATGAATCTATCTAGTATTGTTCTGAACAATATTTTCTGCTTCCAACTGAACTTAGTAGGCATGCCAAGAAAGTAATTGTTACTACCTAAATGATACCACCTTTTAGCATAAGATGCCCAAAAGGAGGATCCATGGTGGATGTTCCAAAGGTTTGACTGCCAAAGAAATTTGCACATACCTAAGATTACGAGCACCCAAACCACCTTCTGCAATAGGACGTTGGATTGTCACCCCGACGCGGAATATCGGAGCGCGAAGGCAGTTGCAAGAAAAGGGTATAGAGCGAGTACTAGACATCAAACCATTGCACATTGAACAATACTAAAATAATCTTTTTCATTAATAACTTTTCAAATGTCTAGTTACAACCACTAATATCATCGAGCCAACCTATTGGGCCCGATTACATTGGAATAAAGCAAAAGACTGAACTTCAAACCTAACTACTACAACGCTAAATATAACAATAGGATGCTAGGGTACTCAAGACATCACTCCAGGTCGTTCCCGTCCTCTTGAGTGTATGGTTCATCCTCGGTCTCACCTGAGAACACAACGACAAATAACGCAGGGTGAGCGATAACGCCCAGTAGACTTAAATCTCAGGATCAAGCATGCTTTAAGTGTTTAATGTCTTGTAAAGCAGGATAACTATAGAGAGTAACGATAAGCATATAGAAAGTACTGGTACACGATAACGAGAAACATTAGCACAATGCACGAGAGTATAGCATGACAAGTGTTGATATCGGATTGGCCGTATAACAAGATCAAGTAAAGTTGCACAACAGTGCACAAGTCACGATAGCAAGTGTTGGTCGATATTCTTTCAACCACGAGATTCAAGTAACCAATAATTGACGGTTTGATTAATTGATTGCCATAGATCAAATCTTGCGTGTTCATGCGTTAGGTGTATGCCATCACCCGATCATTAGACCCCGCGAGTTATAGCCTTTCAAGTGCTCCTCCCAAGGACCAGACCGGGCCCTTATAATGTTGCCTAGCATAGTCATGTTTTTATCGTAGACAATCAATTTGATGGCCAAATAGAGTACCAAGAAATAGATGAGAGTACTAGATGAATAGACGAGATAGTAGAGTGAACGTGAAGATGAGCGAGTAGAGGTATAGATGAGAGCTAGTGGACATTTCACGAAATGCGACGAGTAAACAGGAGATAGTAACAGTTGCACAACACGCGCACTTGGTATTGGCAGTCAGGTGGAACTCACGACCCTACCACTGCCTTGTTATGCACAGGTCCAGAGGTCCGGTGTGATTTAAGACGAGAGTGAATCTCTAATAGTCGTTTGGATCATATAGATCCCTAAAGGGTATCATAGGTGTTATGGTACAACCGGCTCGTCGACCATGTGGGAATCTATGGACAGAGGAGACTTACCGAGGCCTCGTACAAGGTTTCACTAGTCGGCGAAAGGAATATCCGACGGAGAGGTCACCACAAGCCAAGTAAGTGTGTTTATAAAAATAGGTGCTCGACGTTCTAGAGGAATTCTAGAACAGTGGAGCGTCGATATCGGTATATAAACAACGCAAGAAACAGATACAAGTCCTTTAAAATAGGGCAAGTAATATACTTTATTGCAATAATTATCAGATACATTATGAGATATTTTATGCCAGATTTCAGCCATATTTCGATGGTTCATGTGTGTGCATGTGTAAGAGAAATCATAGATAGAAAGAAGTCGTGAATATGTAGTTAAAGCTTTCAATATAGCTCCATTAAAACAGGTGTTTTTACTGCGTGTATGACTGTTAAAAAGGCTGTGAACGCGACTTACCTATGTAGGGTCGCGACAGGGTCATGATGGAACGCGACAGGGTCCTGTACGGGTCGCGATAGGGCTGTCTGCTCAGGCGGCCAGAACGCGACGGGGTCTCCTGTCGCGTTCAGAACGCGAGAAAGAAGGGCGTCGTGACGGGCTTGAGAACGCGACCTGTCGGGCCGTCGCGTTCTCAGGTCCGTGGACGAGTCTGACAGAGTTCTGCTCTATCTTGGATTGCGGTCTAGAATATCAGATTTTGATACAGGGTCGTTCAAAAAATCATAACTAATGTATACACGATGAACAATCATGAAACCAGTGGCAAATGAAACTAGACATACGAGAGTACTTCCAGTAAATAGGAATTAGAGAGAGAGCATGGTTCATATAGGGTTTGAACATGGAAAAGAACGAGTTATTCAGAACATGACCAGAGAGAAAGATTGATAAATTCGATCAGCATGCTCGATGAAATTTAGGGCTTTTAGGAGCAAAAGATCCCAACAGCAAGTAGTATCTACAGTAAAATTTTCGTAGCATGGGAACAAGTGTACATGGAGATCTGATTTAACATGATGACTCGGTATCATCATGTATGCAGAACTTCAAAAATAAACAAAGATTGCTCGATGAAATATGAACTAGAGGGCTTTTGTTCCTGGTGATGGAACTACCTATAGATGAGTTTAATTTAATTTTGCTCGTGAGAATGCCTACATTTGACTCGATTTGTCTTCTAGGGCTTAGAACTCCAAGAACGAGGAGGAAGCTTCAAGGAACTCCTTCTCCCCATGAGATCCTCTCCTCCTTGGCCTCTTCTCCACGTCCAACAACCTTTGGCAACGAGCTAGGGTCGCCAAGAGGATTTAAGAGGTGTATTTATATAAACACAAGTTCCTATTCCTACTACTACTCAAATTCCTCTTAATTCCGAGATTTCCTAACTCCACCTTTCCTCTCTTGCTTTCCAATCTCTAATTGGGTTAGGATAGTATCTAAATTCGTGCTAGACTTTATGGGGTATGTTTAGGAATCCAATTCCAACTCTAATTGCCACTTTTTATGCTTTTAATCTCCTTCCAATTATGATATAATTAAACTTCGATTTAGGGTTATTTTCTTATTATTCTCCCTCGCAAATTCATATTTTTGACCCCAATAATCTAGAGGATCCATTAAGCAAAGCCCATTACTCTTTTCCATCTAATGAGTTTTATTTAATGCTCTTTTCATTTAAATATCCATTTAGCTAGGTTTTAATTCTTTATTTAAATTTTTATTTTTTATTTTTGCAAAAATTCAGGTTGCTACATGGATGTAGACTAGGCACCCAGTGTTGCCGGCGGGTTCCATCCGAACCATTCCAGAAAAAGGTAGCAGAAAATTTTTCAATGAAATTTGTAATAGATTTTGAGAGAGGAGAGGAAGCTGCAGGTAACCGGACGAGAGGAGATCACAAAGTTAATAAGAGTACTCGTCCAGCATGAGAAATCAGTCTCGGCTTCCAGGTAGCAGCTTAGCATTCAACTTATCTAATAGCGGCTTGTAATCAGCAGCAAGGACCCTACCAGGTCTCAAAAGAACTCCCAGGTAAAAAAGAGGACCACTTTGTTTTTTGAAGCCAGTAATCACTTTAATTCTATTAAAGACTGAGGATAAGCCTTGTGAAATATCATAACGCAACTCTTGGAAGAGTTAATGTGTTGACCATAGGAAGTAGCATACCTCTTCAAAATCCCATCAATTTCCTGACGTTATTGATCCCCCCATTCAGAAATATAAGAGTGTCACTGCATAAGGGAGGTGAGAAATGGGCGGGCATACTCTAGGCCCCAGCATAAGGTTGGAGATTACCAAAGGACCAGTTTCCTAATACCTCTGCTAGGGCTTCTTCCATAATGATGAAAAGAGCTGGGAGCAATAGGATCACCTGCCTTAGTCCTCTGATGGAATGAAAATAACCAGTAGGAGAACCGTTTGAAGAGATAGAGACCCAACAGTTAGAGATTAACATTCCAATATAAGATATAAATCTGGAAGCAAAACCAAAATTTTAAGGACAGTAAATAAGAAGTCCCACTCCACGTTGTCATAGGCTTTCCTAATGTCCAGCTTGAACAACACATTATACCCTCTAACCTCCTGCCAATATCCCTTACTGTTGTCTAGATAAGGAGACGTTGTCAGAATGAACCTGCCTTTGACAAAGGCACCTTGCTCTTTAGAAATAATCTAAGAAGAATATAACCACCGATTACAACGATCCTAGAGACAATTTTGTAGCAAATTTGCACAGGCTAACCGGTCTATAGTCAACATAGGTGGCAGGGTGCTCTTTCTTGGGGACGCAATCAAAAAAGAAGTAACCCTCTTGGCAAGGGGAAGCCATAAAAAGCCTAACATCGCAACATGGCCTCCTGATGATAATATCCCAGCAAAATTTGAAATGCCAGTAAAACCATCAGGTCTCGGGGCCCTATTAGCATTTCAAACTCCACACAACCTTCTTAATTTCATCCTCATGAATGGACATCCAAAGAAATGATTGGGTCTCAGAAACAAGAGAGGGGATGACATGCAAGAAAGGGTATCATCAATTTCATTATCCATGTATTGCAGAGATTCGGGAAGAAGTTAACCGCTTCAGGTTTAAGACCCTCCAGGTCCTCATTCCAAACCCCTCCACCTGGAGCCTAGGATAGAAATTTCGCCTCCTGTTACCTTGAAACCACTTGCATGGTAAAAACATATTTTTCCACACGTTAAACACCATTGCATTCTAGATTTTTGAGCCCAGAATATTTCCACACAGTTAATAGATTTTTTCTAAGGTTTGCATTAGCAGCTCCCATGCAATCTGTTTTAGGAGTAGGGTCCGCACATCAAAATCCTCTTGCATGTCCTTGCTGTAACACCCCGGAAATTAGCAAATTTAAAAATTTTAGAAAGATAGAGGGATAAAATAAATAAACGTATTGAGAGACTTCCAATACCATGTGTTAATGACCTATTAATAAGATTGGCCAATAGAGCATATTTGGCCCAGGATATGAACAAACTAGGACAGAAAATGCCCAGAAATTCGTGTATGTAATTATGCAGTAATTAGGAGGGTAATTTAGAGTCATATTATGGATGAGTAGTCATGTAAGGTAAGCCAAAACCGAACTCAATCTCAATTAGTGGTTTCCTAAACCTTGGCTACCTCTTTTAAGTAAAGGAATCCCAGATTTTCTGGAAACTAGGAAACAGAGCTCGTAGCCCCTTTCCTAGCATCATTAGGACTCTTAACAACATCCTAAAACTATAAGAACTCGTCCCTAACTCTTGGGGAAGGTTTAACAACGAAGTTGGAGTCGTTTGGAAGCAAGCAAGAGCTTCTGAGGAACAGGAGAAAGGCTGGGAATCCGGAGCTTCATCCCCTGCATCCTCTGTTGTGTCCAGAACATCAACATGTTTTAGATCTTCATAAAGTTAGGTGTTCTCGGGCCAAGATTAAAGAAAATTAATGCCAACATGTAGTTTTTGAGTCTAGGATCATTTGCACTTGATTTGCCCAATTTTCATGGAGTATTCATCGTGTATTGGTGATTTTCCGAAATCTTGCACCGTTAGGGCTTTTCTCGTTCGTCATATTGTGCACACGATTCAAGACCAAATTTGACTAACTTTCTTCATGAAAGTTCTCCTATTTGAAGTCACGATCATCTTCTATGTTGGACGTTTTGTCCAAAGGTTTTTCGTTAGAGAGTTAGGAGCATGATAAGAGTCTCTGTTTTAACTGTGATTTTGGGTTTTACTTGATTTCTGTTCTTCACATGTTTTCTCGGGATTCAAGACCGAATTCGATTAAACCCTCAACATAAAAGTCTTCTACTAGTTGTCTCTTCATCTTTCATGTTGAACGTTTTGTCCAAATGTCAATCGTTAGAGAGTTATAAGGGTTTGAAGTGAACCACTGCATGGCATGTATTTTCGGGTCTCACATGACCCTTAAGTCTTGTTCTGGAAGGGCCACTAGTGTCGACACTGCCTGTGTAGTGTCGACCTGCTGTCCCAAAGCCCAGATGGTGTTCTGGGAAAGCCCTAGTGTGACACTGCCTGTGCTGGGTCGACCTGCTGTCCAAAACAGCCCATATGGTGTTCTGGAAAGCCTCTAGTGTCGACACCACCTGAGCTAGTGTCGACACACTGTCCCAGTTGACCCAGAAAGTTCTGGAAGCTGATCTAGTGTCGACACCACCTGTGCTAGTGTCGACACACTGTCCCATATTGGCCAGAAGGTTTTCTGGAAACTGTCTCTAGTGTCGACACTACTCTGATCTCGTGTCGACACTACTTGACCTTTTTGCCTTGTTTTTGATGCACTGTGTCGACACTACCTGGACTAGTGTCGACACTACCTGACCAATTTTGCCTGTTTTTGTCTTGAGTTTGGAGCATGGTGTCGACATCACCTGATCTAGTGTCGACACTACCCTTACAAGATTTTTGTATAATTTGGGTCTAATCATTTCATGATGTCTTCAAGCATGTACATGATGTTATATGGTATGCATGGACTTAAAATAAATCAAACCATTAAAGTAAATGGTAATGATATGAATATGATTCTAATGTGTAAATTTTGAATGTTCTTATGATCCTTGGATTATCTTGTGATCTTGCTTATTGTCAATTGATAAGATAAGAATATGTTATGAATGTGGGGATGAATACATGATTAGTATGGACATGTTAGTGGTGATTGCATATGAGTTTCATGGTTTCATGTTTTCCGGTGTTCAATGGATTATTTGTCATATGCATACATGTTAGGAAAGTACATGTTCTACATATGATCTGTCTTTAGAAACACCCTCATGTCAAGACATTAATGAATTATGAATATAAGATACGACGTTATCCTGCCTTGTTCTTTTGAGCTGTTTGTCATTCCTTGACTCTATGAGTGATCATGTTCTTTTTACTATGAGCTTGTCATTGAAACTCTGTGGCCATTATGAATATGTTTGTTCGGCACATCGTGGGACTCCGTCCAAAAACTTGATATAATGCCTGTGCAATAGGGCCCTGTCCGGTCCTGGGGAGAGCGCCCCAACGTACTTGTTAACCGAGGGAGTATGGACTCTTGGTGCTTGGCATAGCACACCTGACATGCAAGATTGTGAATCGTGCCTCCTGTTTGACTTGATAAGTTTGACTTGACATGACATGATAAGTTTGTTCTTGTGAACACATGAACTCTGTTTGAATATGGCCAATCTCTTCTGACATGATTTTATTCTTGAAATTTGTCCATTGTATATGGAACTCGACAATTGATCTGATATGATATCCGTTCTACTTTGCTATTCAACTTGTTAGAAAAGCATGCATTGTCAGCATACTCATCAGCATATCTGCCTATATAAAATGTTAATCATGTATACTAGTGCCCGCACGTGATTGAGATATAAATCCTACTGAGCTAGTTCGCTCACCCCTATCATCCTGCCCTTTTTCAGGTAGTGATGAAGAACCCGTGGAGTCGGATGGGACTGGGCAAGAGTGACGAGCACCCGTCCTAAATAGATGACAGTTTAGAAATAGAATTTGAGTAGTCTATGTAATAGTGAAACTTTTGTGGAAGTTTATTTGAATGATGGACCTTTGGTTAATTCTTCTTATGTGAGTTGTATCTAGTTGAATGAAATGAATTAAAGTATACTAATGATGACCATATTATAGTCTTGAATGTGTCATTATATTGACTGTGACTCTGCACTATTCAACTGTGATACGCCGTTTGTATCGTTCACGTCCCCCGGTATTTATTCCGCTGCTAAATATTCGGGGCGTGACAGTTGGTATCAGAGCCTGAACTTTAGGGTCCAAGGGATTAGGAATATGGAATGAAACTAGATTACAAGAGTCAAAATCTGTCGTACCTAATGTGAGCTTGGGTAGAGCCATGGGAATAAAAGTCACATGTGATTATTTAGATGACTAACTCACATTATTATCTTGAAGGTGATTATTACCATAATGGCCGCTGAACGTGCCCAGGCTAGGGACATGCAACGAACCATACAGAACTTGACTCAGGCTATCTTACAAGCCACCCAGGTGGAGGTAATCGCGGAGCCGGTGAGCTCCACCGGAATTTTCGGAACATGGATCCACCTAGGTTCGAAGGGAGTACTAACCCAGATGTTGCTGAGCACTGGGTTAAAGAGATTGAAAGGATATTCAGGTTATGCAATGCACAGACCAGAACAAGGTACTCCTGGCCACTTTCCAGTTGAAAAGGATGCCAGGGCATGGTGGGAGTCGGTAGAAGCAACCCTCAATGGACAACAACTTACATGGGCTCAGTTCATTGAGCGTTTTAACGCCAAGTACTTTTCTGAGAGGGTCCAAGAACGGAAAGCCGAATTTGCGGCTTTGAAGCAGAGAGGACTTAATGTGGCTGAGTATGAAGCCCAATTCTCGGCTGTCCAGATATGTGTTCACTTGATTGGGACAGAAAGAATGAAGGCGAAACGCTTTCTGAATGGCTTGAGGCCCCAGTTCATCACCCAACTGGCGCCAATGGACATTCAAACTTATGCTGAAATGGTTAAGAAGGCTCAACTACTGGAAGATGCCATGGAGACTGCTGAAAGGATTAAGGGAAATCCGTGAACGGGAACAAGTGTCTTCTGCTGGGAGGTATCAGCCGACTATTGGGAAGAAAAGGCCCAGTGGCGGGGTAAATGAACCAGCGGATAAAAAGCCGAAGGAACTAGGTAAGCAAGTGATAGTGGAAACGGGTGAAAGGTGCAAACATTGTGACCGAGCTGGTCATCGGACTGAAGAATGCTGGAGAGCGCAAGGGAGATGCCTACGCTGTGGGAGTCGTGACCATAGGATCTCGGACTGCCCAATGTTGAAAGAACAAGCCCCTCATGACAAACGTCCAAATGGACAGAAGAGGCAAGGCCGACTGCAAGCTGTCCAGGAACCAGAAACTGCTGAAGAAGGAGGTATCGTGGAAGGTACACTACTATTCTTTCCCGACCTGCTTATGTTCTCTTTGATACGGGAGCTACGCACTCTCCTTCATTTCTCAAACATTTGTTGATACCCTATCTGTGAAACCAGTCCCAATGAAATCCGGAATAGTTGTGTCAACCCCGATTGGTCCGGGTACCAATCTTACAAACCATATACCATCCAGTGAGGTGTTGATTGAAACCCAAAACCTACCAGCAAATTTAATATGTATGGACATGGCAGGGTATGATGTGATACTGGGAGCAGACTGGATGTCTGAACATGGGGCTAGTATAAATTGCAGGAGAAGTAGGGTAACTTTTAGCCCACCCAAACTAGTATTCACCGGGATAGAAACGCAGCAGATTGTCACTTATCTCTGCACTGCAAGCCAAAGGGATGAGGAAAGGTTGTATGGCCTTTCTTGCTGCTGTAGTCATTGCAAAAGGAAGTCAAGGTAGAGGACATCCATGTCGTCAGCGAATACGCTGATGTTTTCCCCGAAGACTTGCCAGGAATTCCTCCGGAGCGAGAGGTCGATTTTACCATCGAATTGGTCCCTGGTGCAGCACCGGTATCTAGGGCACCATATAGAATGTCCCCCGCAGAACTGAAGAATTAAAAGAACAACTGATGGAACTGTTAGAGAAGGGTTTCATCCGACCAAGCACATCACCATGGGGTGCACCTGTCCTCTTCGTCAAGAAGAAAGATGGGTCGATGAGACTATGCATAGATTACAGACAACTGAATCAGTTAACCATCAAGAACAAATACCCTCTGCCGAGAATTGATGAGTTGTTTGATCAATTATCTGAGCTATACTTCTCTAAAATAGATCTCCGATCTGGTTATCATCAATTGAGGATCAAAGGAGAAGACATTCACAAGACTGCCTTCCGAAGCAGGTATGGGCATTATGAATTTATTGTTATGCCTTTTGGACTAACAAATGCCCCTGCAGTTTTCATGCAACTGATGAATAGCATTTATCGCCCATATCTTGATAAGTTTGTGGTGGTATTCATCGATGATATACTGATTTATTCCAAGACAAAGGAAGAGCATGAGGAGCATTTGAGGATTTCATTGCAGATTTTGAGGGAGAACAAATTATATGCCAAGTTAAGTAAATGTGAATTCTGGCTTGAGGAGGTATCCTTTCTCGGGCATGTGGTGACCAAGATGGTATCGCTGTTGATCCATCAAAGTTGAGGCTGTGTTGAAATGGGAAAGACCGACAAGCGTCACAGAGATCAGGAGTTTTCTGGGATTAGCTGGGTATTACCGAAGGTTTATAAAAGATTTCTCAAAGATTGCAGTACCATTAACCAAGCTGACCCGAAGGAAAATCCGTTTGTGTGGAATGAGGATTGCGAGGAAAGTTTCAACACTTGAAGAAGTGTCTGACTACTGCCCTGTCCTCGCCTTACCCACTGAAGAGGGAGGATTTGAAATTTATTCAGATGCTTCTGGTACTGGACTGGGATGTGTCCTAATGCAACAAGGGAAGGTAATAGCTTATGCTTCCAGACAGTTGAAGATCCACGAAGTGAACTATCCGGTTCATGACTTGGAGTTAGCAGCTGTGGTATTCGCCTTAAAGATTTGGAGGCATTATATCTATGGTGAGCAATTTAAAGTCTTTTCTGACCACAAGAGTTTGAAATACCTGTTCTCACAGAAGGAGCTTAACATGAGACAAAGAAGGTGGTTAGAGTACCTTAAGGACTTTGACTTTTCCATCCAATATCACCCTGGGAAAGCCAATGTAGTGGCAGACGCTCTAAGTAGACAACCAGGAACTGTTCTAGCTAGTATGATGCTGGCGAATGGAAGTTACTGGAGCAATTTGCAAGTCTGAATTTAGACATGGAAAAGAAGGAGAAACAAGTAATGATTTCTAATCTCCAGATACAATCCGGTCTGCTGACGAAATCCAGGAGAAACAGGGAGAAGACCCACTCTTAGTTCAGATCAGGGAGAAGTTAGAACAAAGACCCGACTTTACTCTATCAGCAGAAGGAAGATTATTATTCAGAGGTAGAACATGTGTCCCTGATCATGAAGAACTCAAGAAGAGGTTACTGAATGAAGCTCACCAGTCCAAATATACGATTCATCCAGGATCAACAAAGATGTACCAAGATTTAAAAGGTCGTACTGGTGGCCAAACATGAAGAGGGATGTGGCCGATCATGTGGCATACTGTTTGACATGCATGAAAGTCAAAGCCGAACATTTCCGTACGGCTGGTGGACTGCTACCACTAGAAATCCCAGAGTGGAAGTGGGATAGTATCGGTATGGACTTTATCATGGGATTGCCCAAGACTAGAGGTGGTAAGGATGCAATTTGGGTAATAGTTGACCGATTGACTAAGTCGGCTCACTTCTTGCCGATCAAGAGTACATGGTCAGTGGATGTGTTTGGCCGCTCTATATGTTAAGGAAGTAGTTAGATTGCACGGGGTTCCATCTAGCATAATATCAGATCGGGACCCTAGATTTACTTCACACTTCTGGAAGGGTTTACAAGCAGCAATGGGTACTAAATTAAACTTTAGTACTGCCTTCCATCCTCAGACTGATGGACAAACTGAAAGGACCAATCAAATCGTGGAGGATATGCTTCGTGCGTTTAGTGCTGGATTTCAAAGGTCGATGGGATGATCAGTTGTACTTGATGGAGTTTGCTTATAACAACAGCTATCAGGCTAGTATCAAAATGGCCCATTTGAAGCCTTATATGGCAGGAGTTGCAGATCACCCCTTTGTTGGGAAGTTGGGGAGAACCAATGGGTTGGACCCGACTTGATTGAGGCCACTGTCCGGAAGGTTCAGATTGTCAGGGAACGTTTGAAGATAGCACAATCCAGACAGAAGAGTTATGCAGACAAGAGAAGGAGAGAACTGGAATTTCAGGTTGGCGAACATGTTTTCTTGAAGGTCTCACCTTCGAGGGGAATACAAAGATTTGGGATCAAAGGAAAACTAAGTCCCAGATTTATAGGGCCATTTGAAATTCTGGAAAGAATTGGTCAGGTGGCGTATAGACTTGCACTACCTCCGCAACTAGCAAACGTGCATAATGTGTTCCACATATCCATGCTGCGGAAGTACTTATTCAATGCCGACCATGTAATTGATCATGAGGACTTGGAGATTCAGGAGGACCTGACTTATATGAAGAGAAGCCGATCAAACTGTTGGATCGAAGATTCAGCGACTCAGGAATCGTACCATACCTATGGTGAAGGTTCAATGGAGTCGAGACGGAGTTACTAATGCTACCTGGGAAACAGAGGAAAGAATGAAGAAAAACCACCGGAGCTATTCTCAGGTACGATCTACACCATTATGCGTAAATTTGGGGACCAAATTTCTTAAGTGGGGGAGGATGTAACACCCCGGAAATTAGCAAATTAAAAATTTTAGAAAGATAGAGGGATAAAATAAATAAACGTATTGGAGAGACTTCCAATACCATGTGTTATGACCTATTAATAAGATTGGGCCAATAGAGCATATTTGGCCCAAGGATATGAACAAACTAGGACAAAAATTGCCCAGAAATCGTGTATGTAATTATGCAGTAATTAGGGAGGGTAATTTAGAGTCATATTGGATGAGTAGTCATGTAAGGTAAGCCAAAACCGAACTCAATCTCAATTAGTGGTTTCCTAAACCTTGCTACCTCTTTTAAGTAAAGGAATCCCAGATTTTCTGGAAACTAGAAACAGAGCTCGTAGCCCCTTTCCTAGCATCATTAGGACTCTTAACAACATCCTAAAACTATAAGAACTCGTCCCTAAACTCTTGGGGAAGGTTTAACAACGAAGTTGGAGTCGTTTGGAGCAAGCAAGAGCTTCTGAGGAACAGGAGAAAGGCTGGGAATCCGGAGCTTCATCCCCTGCATCCTCTGTTGTGTCCAGAACATCAACAAGTTTTAGATCTTCATAAAGGTAGTGTTCTCGGGCCAAGATTAAAGAAAATTAATGCCAACATGTAGTTCTTTGAGTCTAGGATCATTTGCACTTGATTTGCCCAATTTTCATGGAGTATATCATCTGTATTGGTGATTTTCCCGAAATCTTGCACCGTTAGGGCTTTTCTCGTTCGTCATATTGTGCACACGATTAAAGACCAAATTTGACTAAACTTTCTTCATGAAAGTTCTCCTATTTGAAGTCACGATCATCTTCTATGTTGGACGTTTTGTCCAAAGGTTTTTCGTTAGAGAGTTAGGAGCATGATAAGAGAGTCTCTGTTTTAAACTGTGATTTTGGTTTTACTTGATTTCTGTTCTTCACATGTTTCTCGAGATTTGAGACCGAATTCGATCAAACCCTCAACATCAAAGTCTTCTACTAGTTGTCTCTTCATCTTTCATGTTGAACGTTTTGTCCAATGTCAATCGTTAGAGAGTTATAAGGGTTTGAAGTGAACCCTGCATGGCATGTGTTTTTCGGGTCTCACATGACCCTTAAGTCTTGTTCTGGAAGGGCCACTAGTGTCGACACTGCCTGTGGTAGTGTCGACCTGCTGTCCCAAAACAACCCAGATGGTGTTCTGAAAGCCCTAGTGTCGACACTGCCTGTGCCTAGTGTCGACCTGCTGTCCCAAAACAGCCCAGATGGTGTTCTGGGAAAGCCTCTAGTGTCGACACACCTGAGCTAGTGTCGACACACTGTCCCAGTTGACCCAGAAAGTTCTGGGAAGCTGATCTAGTGTCGACACCACCTGTGCTAGTGTCGACACACTGTCCATATTGGCCAGAAGGTTTTTTGGAAACTGTCTCTAGTGTCGACACTACTTGATCTCGTGTCGACACTACTTGACCTTTTTGCCTTGTTTTTGATGCACTGTGTCGACACTACCTGAACTAGTGTCGACTACTACTGACCAATTTTGCCTATTTTGTCTTGAGTTTGGAGCATGGTGTCGACACCACCTGATCTAGTGTCGACACTACCCTTACAAGATTTTTGTATAATTTGGGTCTAATCATTTCATGATGTCTTCAAGCATGTACATGATGTTATATGTATGCATGGACTTAAAATAAATCAAACCATTAAGTAAATGGTAATGATATGAATATGATTCTAATGTGTAAATTTTGAATGTTCTTATGATCCTTGGTTATCTTGTGATCTTGCTTATTGTCAATTGATAAGATAAGAATATGTTATGAATGTGGGGATGAATACATGATTAGTATGGACATGTTAGTGGTGATTTGCATATGAGTTTCATGGTTTCATGTTTTCCGGTGTTCAATGGATTATTTGTCATATGCATACATGTTAGGAAAGTACATGTTCTACATATGATCTGTCTTTAGAAACACCTCTTGTCAAGACATTAATGAATTATGAAATATAAGATACGACGTTGTCCTGCCTTGTTCTTTTGAGCTGTTTGTCATTCCTTGACTCTATGATGATCATGTTCTTTTTACTATGAGCTTGTCATTGAAACTCTGTGGCCATAATATGAATATGTTTTGTCGGCACATCGTGGGACTCTGGTCCAAAAACTTGATATAATGCCTGTGCAATAGGGCCCTGTCCGGTCCCTGGGAAGAGCGCCCCAATGTACTTGTTAACCGAGGGAGTATGGACTCTTGGTGCTTGGCATAGCACACCTGACATGCAAGATTGTGAATCGTGCCTCCTGTTTGACTTGATAAGTTTGACTTGACATGATCATGATAAGTTTGTTCTTGTGAACACATGAACTCTGTTTGAATATGGCCAATCTCTTCTGACATGATTTTATTCTTGAAATATTGTCCATTTATATGAACTCGACAATTGATCCGATTGATATCCGTTCTACTTTGCTATTCAACTTGTTAGAAAAGCATGCATTGTCAGCATACTCATCAGCATATCTGCCTATATAAAATGTTAATCATGTATACTAGTGCCTGCACGTGATTGAGATATAAATCCTACTGAGCTAGTTCGCTCACCCCTATCATCCTGCCCTTTTTCAGGTAGTGATGAAGATCCCGTGGAGTCGGATGGGACTGGGCAAGAGTGACGAGCACCCGTCCTAGAATAGATGACAGTTTAGAAATAGAAATTGAGTAGTCTATGTAATAGTGAAACTTTTGTGGAAGTTTATTTGAATGATGGACCCTTTGGTTAATTCTTCTTATGTGAGGTTGTATCTAGTTGAATGAATGAATTAGTATACTAATGATGACCATATTATAGTCTTGAATGTTCATTATATTTGACTGTGACTCTGCACTATTCAACTGTGATACGCCGGTTGTATCGTTCACAGTCCCTCGGATTATTCCGCTGCTAAATATTCGGGGCGTGACACTGGCCTCCTCCTCATATCTAAGTAAATTGTCGTTGATATTGCCAAAGGTGGCCTGTTCCAGAAACGAAGAGCCCCTCTAACGCCTTCGCTTCAGATGAATAGTGACAAAGGGGTTATGATGCAACCACCGAAACATCCCATGCAGTTTTGACAGTATCCTTAAACGACCTGAGTGATCCACTTGTAGGAAAGTGAACCTAGCAGGAACCCGAGTGAGGAAGAGAAGGTACTAGCAGAGGAGCATGATCAGAAGGACTCTGGGGAGGTGCCTACCTTGAGACCCGTAATAAATATTATCAGAGGTAGAATTGATGACGAACCTATCCAACCTATCCTTAACAGCAGCTTGCCCAGTGCAGTTATTAGACCAAGCGAAGTTAGAACCAATATAGCCCACGTCAGTAAGAGAAGCACCTGAGATAAAAGCATTAAAATACACATAGCTTGCAAGTTAGCAGAGCACCCACCCATCTTCTCTGAGGTAAGGAAACATAGTTAAAATCAAACCCTACAATCTAGGGAACATCCACATTGCTGGAAAAATTTAAAAAATCCTCAAAAAGAGGCGTCTACTGTCTACAAGGCAGCTTGCGTAGACAACCGTAAAAACCAGCTGAACAATATTATCCTTCACAGTTCCTAAGGTAATATGCTGCTCAGAGCAGCTAACCATTTGAAGCAAATGCTTCTGCCAGAAAACCCAGATTTTAGACTCCTCCCGCTGTTACCAGTAACTGAATCCATGGAGATATAAGAGCACAAAGAATTCGCACGAGCCAAACAGACCATTGGTTCAGCAATAGCTTTAAAATCAATACTATTCTTCGTGATGATTTCTCCGAAGCGAACGCCTAAAGGCTAATCTAGCAAGCTTTAATGTTCCAAAATAGAATGGGACTATTCATGAAGAAGAATACCCAGAGGAACCTCCAGCAGCCTTCGCCTTGGATCGAGTCCTGGCTCCAACTTCTCATGAGCACCATCCTGATTACGATTAGCAAAATTAGGCATGAAAATAGTTTCATTATTAGCCATATAAGAAACCATTTGAGGGAAGTCTTCGGCGGTCTATGTTTTGAAATAACAGATTAGAAGGCGGCTGCATCTTCTCCGGCAGGAGCCATCACCGGAAGGTCCCTAGCTCGCCCCCCTATGCTGCAAAACATCCTCAACAACAGTGGCTTTGGAATCAGAACCATGCATGTGTTTGCACTGTAATAATCCCATGCATCCCATGCAACGTGGAGTGCAGCTGGGCATCCTCTTCATGAGCAACCTATGTCTGAGAACCTAAATGCTCATGTCCAGGGGCATGGAGCCCATATGAATAGTCGTCTATCACTTTCTTGGAAGAGTCCACCTCCATTAGAGGAGAAAAGCTGTTACCCAACACCGGGGCAACGAATCATCTCGAGCTGCCTTCTGCCGCCAAGTTCTTTTCAAAATAATCGGATCAGCTTGAACCTTTTCATGAACGACCGACTTCTTCTGAGGACTTCTAGCATCTCAGCATTCTTATTATTCTTGTTGCACTCAGAATCTGCATGCCCAACTAATGGCAGAATCCACACACCGCTGGTATTCTATAGTAGTTATTTTTTGCCAGAAACCATCCGACCCATAGTATATCCATGTCCTTCAGTTTGGACTTAGCAATGTCCAAATCCATACAAACGAAAGCTTTATGGGTCTTAGTCAGAGCAAGGTTGGCTCATGAATCCTAAGTACTTGACCAGATTCCCTGCAGTAGACTTTAAGAAATCTTCATAGTAGTAGTTTACAGGAAGCATCGAAAAACCCACCCTATTGGCATGATAGTAGGATCAACGTTGAAGTCGAACTGCGCATCTCACTTAAAAAACGGTATAACAGCCTTTAATATATAACCTCCTCTGCAAAATAACCTCAAAGTAATCCCTCTCTGCCTCAAAATGCAAGAGCAAATGTCTGTGATTGAGCACACTAACAATAAAGTCCTCCTTGAGAGATAGCCTTTGAGAAAGGCAGCTTTTGAGTTCAGGATGGAACGCTTGCCATGGCACATCTAACAAAAACAACCAAGTTAAAGGTCTTGAGGGATTTACCAAAGTCTCCCGTGAAAATAAACACCGCCGGCTCCCCATAGTCAGTAAAACCTGAGGTTTGATACCTATATTCACAGGAGGAGGTGGCTTGGTATCAGCTATTATCTGGGCATAGGAACGCCACCCCGAAGAAGATGCACCGTCGCCAAGCCATGGGTAGACGCCCAAACCACTACCGGAGATGCCATAGCATGCGCACCAACAGACCCTGCAGATGATCTCCGCCGGCCCCAGGCCGGAGGCCGGCCCCAGGCAGGAGGCCGGCCCCAAGCCGGTGGCCGCCCCAGCAGGCACAGAATCCCGAAAACCCCCGAGCCTCTCTCACTAGAAAGCTAGAGAGAGAAAACCTTCCGTTCAACATGGGTCCGCCAAGCAATGGGTTTTGTTTTCAAAATGTGTTCTTCAAATCTCTTATGATTTAGCTCATAAGTCATTAACGGATCCAATGAGTTCATCCGATGTTATTTTGGATAATCTTTTGAGTCTTCAATGACTGTAGCTTTAGTGTGCCACACAAGAGATAAAGAACGCAAGATCTTCCTTACCAAATCTTCATTTGAGTATTCCTTACCCAAAGCTCGAAGTTCATTGATGATAACCATAAACCTAGCAAACATCTCAGATATGGTTTTTATCAGCTTTCATGACAACAATTCATAATAAGAAACTAGAAAGTTTGCTTTAGTTTCCCTACTTGAGATGTGCCATC
>JACBKR010002406.1:0-35073 GCA_014218235.1 Colocasia esculenta
CCCCGGCTTGTGTGTTCTGACGCTTTAGACTTAGGTTTTTTTTAGATCCATCATTTCAATGCCCAACCCAATCCGGGAATCTAAATCGAATTATGTCAGTTCGCACCGTCAATTTAACCTACCCGATCGTGTCGGAGTGAACGACATCCGATCAGATCCCTATTTGGGATTTTGGAACCCCGGGTTGTGTGTTTTGACCCTTTAGACTTGGATTTTATTTAGATCCATCATTTCAATGACCAACCCAATCCGAGAATCAAAATCGGATTCCCTCAGTTCGCAGACGTCAATTTAACCCACTGGGTCGTGTCGGAGTGAACGACACACCGATCAGATGCCTATTTGGGATTTAGCAACGCCGGGTTTGTGTTTTGACCCTTTAGACGGGTTTTTTTTAGATTCGTCATTTCAACGCCCAACCCATCCGGGAATCCAAATTGAATTCCGTCAGTTCGCACACGTCAATATAACCTACCCGTCGTGTTGGAGTGAACGACACCCGATCAGATGCCTATTGGGATTTTGCAACCCCGGGGTTGTGTGTTTTGACCCTTTAGACTTGGTTTTTTTTAGATCCGTCATTTCAACGCCCAACCCAATCTGGAAATCCAAATCGAATTCCGTCAGTTCGCACACGTCAATTTAACCCACCCGGTCGTGTCGGAGCAAACGACACCCGATCAGATGCCTATTTGGGATTTTACAACCCCGGTTGTGTGTTTGACCCTTTAGACTTGGGTTTTTTTTAGATCCGTCATTCAACGCCCAACCCAATCCGGAATCCAAATCGAATTCCGTCAGTTCGCACACGTCAATATACCTACCCGTCGTGTTGGAGTGAACGACACACCGATCAGATGCCTATTTGGGATTTTGCAACCCCGGGTTGTGTGTTTTGACCTTTAGACTTGGGTTTTTTTTAGATCCATCTTTCAACGCCCAACCCAATCTGGGAATCCAATCAAATTCAGTCAGTCGCACACGTCAATATAACCTACCCGGTCGTGTTGGAGTGAACGACACACCGATCAGATGCCTATTTGGGATTTTGCAAACCCGGGTTGTGTGTTTTGACCCTTTAGACTTGGTTTTTTTTAGATCCGTCATTTCCACGCCCAACCCATCCGGGAATCTAATCGAATTATGTCAGTTCGCACACGTCAATTTAACCTACCCGATTGTGTCGGAGTGAACCATGCCGATCAGATCCCTATTTGGGATTTTGGACCACCGGGTTGTGTGTTTTAACACTTTAGACTTGGTTTTTTTTAGATCGTCATTTCAACACCCAACCCAATCCGGGAATCCAAATCGGATTCTGTCAGTTCGCACACGTCAATTTAACCCACCCGGTCGTGTCGGAGGGAACGACACGCCGTTCAGATCCCTATTTGGGATTTTGGTCCCCCGGGTTGTATGTTTTGACCCTTTAGACTCGGAATTTTTTAAATTCGTCATTTCAACGCCCAACCCATCGGGGAATCATAATCAGATTCCGTTAGTTCGCACACGTCAATTTAACCCACCCGGTCGTGTCGGAGCGAACGACACACCGATCAGATCCCTATTTGGGATTTTGGAACCCCGGGTTTGTGTTTTGACCCTTTAGACTTGGATTTTATTTAGATCCATCATTTCAACGACCAACCCAATCTGGGAATCAAAATCGGATTCCGTCAGTTCGCAGACGTCAATTTAACCCCCGGGTCGTGTCGGAGTGAACGGCACACCGATCAGATGCCTATTTGGGATTTAGCAACCCCGGTTGGTTGTTTTTGACCCTTTAGACTGGGTTTTTTTTAGATCCTTATTTCAACGCCCAACCCAATCCGGGAATCCAAATCGATTCCGTCAGTTCGCACACGTCAATATAACCTACCCGGTCGTGTTGGAGTGAACGACACACCGATCAGATGCTATTTGGGATTTTGCAACCCCGGGTTGTGTGTTTTGACCTTTAGACTTGGGTTTTTTTAGATCCGTCATTTCAACACCCAACCCAATCTGGGAATCCAAATCGAATTCCGTCAGTTCGCACACGTCAATATAACCTACCCGGTCGTGTTGGAGTGAACGACACACCGATCAGATGCCTATTTGGGATTTTGCAACCCCGGTTGTGTGTTCTGACGCTTTAGACTTAGGTTTTTTTTAGATCCATCATTTCAACGCCCAACCCAATCCGGGAATCTAAATCGAATTATGTCAGTTCGCACACGTCAATTTAACCTACCCGATCGTGTCGGAGTTAACGACATGCCGATCAGATCCTTATTTGGGATTTTGGAACCCTGGGTTGTGTGTTTTGACCCTTTAGACTTGGATTTTATTTAGATCCATCATTTCAACGACCAACCCAATCCGAGAATCAAAATCGGATTTCGTCAGTTCGCAGACGTCAATTTAACCCACCGGGTCGTGTCGGAGTGAACGACACACCGATCAGATGCCTATTTGGGATTTAGAAACGCCGGTTGTGTGTTTTGACCCTTAGACTTGGGTTTTCTTTAGATTCGTCATTTCAACGCCCAACCCAATCCAGGAATCCAAATCGAATTCCGTCAGTTCGCACACATCAATATAACCTACCCGGTCGTGTTGGAGTGAACGACACACCGATCAGATGCCTATTTGGATTTTGCAACCCCGGTTGTGTGTTTTTGACCCTTTAGACTTGGTTTTTTTTAGATCCGTCATTTCAACGCCCAACCCAATCTGGGAATCCAAATCGAATTCCGTCAGTTCGCACACTTCAATTTAACCCACCCGGTCGTGTCGGAGCAAACGACACACCGATCAGATGCCTATTTGGGATTTTACAACCCCGAGTTGTGTGTTTTGACCCTTTAGACTTGGGTTTTTTTTAGATCCGTCATTTCAACGCCCAACCCAATCCGGGAATCCAAATCGAATTCCGTCAGTTCGCACACGTCAATATAACCTACCCGGTCGTGTTGGAGTGAACGACACACCGATCAGATGCCTATTTGGGATTTTGCAACCCCGGGGTTGTGTGTTTTGACCCTTTAGACTTGGGTTTTTTTAGATCCATCATTTCAACGCCCAACCCAATCTGGGAATCCAAATCGAATTCCGTCAGTTCGCACACGTCAATATAACCTACTCGGTCGTGTTGGAGTGAACGACACACCGATCAGATGCCTATTTGGGATTTTGCAAACCCGGGTTGTGTGTTTTGACCCTTTAGACTTGGGTTTTTTTTTAGATCCGTCATTTCCACGCCCAACCCAATCCGGGAATCTAAATCGAATTATGTCAGTTCGCACACGTTAATTTAACCTACCCGATTGTGTCGGAGTGAACGACATGCCGATCAGATCCCTATTTGGGATTTTGGACCACCGGGTTGTGTGTTTTAACCCTTTAGACTTGGGTTTTTTTTAGATCCGTCATTTCAACGCCCAACCCAATCCGGGAATCAAAATCGGATTCTGTCAGTTCGCACACGTCAATTTAACCCACCCGGTCGTGTCGGAGGGAACGACACGCCGTTCAGATCCCTATTTGGGATTTTGGTCCCCCGGGTTGTATGTTTTGACCCTTTAGACTCGGTTTTTTTAAATTCGTCATTTCAACGCCCAACCCAATCGGGGAATCATAATCAGATTCCGTTAGTTCGCACACGTCAATTTAACCCACCCGGTCGTGTCGGAGCGAACGACACACCGATCAGATCCCTATTTGGGATTTTGGAACCCCGGGTTGTGTTTTGACCCTTTAGACTTGGATTTTATTTAGATCCATCATTTCAACGACCACCCAATCCGGGAATCAAAATCGCATTCCGTCAGTTCGCAGACGTCAATTTAACCCATCGGGTCGTGTCGGAGTGAACGGCACCCGATCAGATGCCTATTTGGGATTTAGCAACCCGGGTTGTGTGTTTTGACCCTTTAGACTTGGGTTTTTTTTAGATCCGTCATTTCAACGCCCAACCCAATCCGGGAATCCAAATCGAATTCCGTCAGTTCGCACACGTCATATAACCTACCCGGTCGTGTTGAGTGAACGACACACCGATCAGATGCCTATTTGGGATTTTGCAACCCCGGGTTTGTGTTTTGACCCTTTAGACTTGGGTTTTTTTTAGATCCGTCATTTCAATCCCAACCCAATCCGGGAATCCAAATCGAATTCCGTCAGTTCGCACACGTCAATATAACCTATCCGGTCGTGTTGGAGTGAACGACACACCGATCAGATGCCTATTTGGGATTTTGCAACCCCGGGGTTGTGTGTTCTGACGCTTTAGACTTGGGTTTTTTTTAGATCCGTCATTTCAACGCCCAACCCAATCCGGAATCTAAATCAGATTCCGTCAGTTCGCACAAGTCAATTTAAGCCACCCGGTCGTGTTGGAGCGAACGGCACACCGATCAGATCCCTATTTGGGATTTTGGACCCCGGGTTGTGAGGTGCTACCAAAGGTAGCAGGTCAAGACTTGGGTTTTTTTAGATCCGTCATTTTCTACGTCCAACCCAATCGGGGAATCCAAATCGGATTCCGTCAGTTCGCACACGTCAATTTAACCCACCCGGTCGTGTCGGAGCAAACGGCACACCGATCAGATGCCTATTTGGGACTTTGCAACCCCGGGTTGTGTGTTTTGACCCTTTAGACTTGGGTTTTTTTTAGATCCGTCATTTCAACGCCCAACCCAATCCGGGAATCCAAATCGAATTCCGTCAGTTCGCACACGTCAATATAAACTACCCGGTCGTGTTGGAGTGAACGACACACCGATCAGATGCCTATTTGGGATTTTGCAACCCCGGGTTGTGTGTTTGACCCTTTAGTCTTGGGTTTTTTTTAGATCCGTCATTTCAATGCCCAACCAATCCGGGAATCCAAATCGAATTCCGTCAGTTCGCACACGTCAATATAACCTATCCGATCGTGTTGGAGTGAACGACACACCGATCAGATGCCTATTTGGGATTTTGCAACCCCGGGTTGTGTGTTTTGACCCTTTAGACTTGGGTTTTTTTTAGATCCATCATTTCAACGCCCACCCAATCCGGGAATCTAAATCGAATTCTGTCAGTTCGCACACGTCAATTTAACCTACCCGATCGTGTCGGAGTGAACGACATGCCGATCAGATCCCTATTTGGGATTTTAGACCACCGAGTTGTGTGTTTAAACCCTTTAGACTTGGGTTTTTTTTAGATCCGTCATTTCAACGCCCAACCCAATCCGGGAATCCAAATCGGATTCTGTCAGTTCGCACACGTCAATTTTACCCACCCGGTCGTGTCGGAGTGAACGACACGCCGATCAGATCCCTATTTGGGATTTTGGTCCCCCGGGTTGTATGTTTTGACCCTTTAGACTCAGGTTTTTTTAAATCCGTCATTTCAACACCCAACCCAATCGGGGAATCATAATCAGATTCCGTTAGTTCGCACACGTCAATTTAACCCCCCGGTCGTGTCGGAGCGAACGGCACACCGATCAGATCCCTATTTGGGATTTTGAACCCCGGGTTGTGTGTTTTGACCCTTTAGACTTGGATTTTATTTAGATCCATCATTTCAACGCCCAACCCAATCCGGGAATCGAAATCGGATTCCGTCAGTTCGCAGACGTCAATTAAACCCACCGGGTCGTGTCGGAGTGAACGGCACACCGATCAGATCCCTATTTGGGATTTTGGCCCCCGGTTTGTGTGTTTTGACCCTTTAGTCTTGGGTTTTTGTAGATCCGTCATTTCAACGCCCACCCAATCTAGAGATTCTCTTTCAAAAAGTCAAGATAAGCTTAGACAGAATCCTATGGACAAACAGCTCATTGAGGAAGAAAGATGCGTCAAAAATGAGTATACTCAAGCGCTGGACATCGAAGAATCATTTTACAAGCAAAAGTCGAGGCAGAAGTGGCTCTCTCTTGGGGATAACAATACTAAATTCTTCCATGCAAGTTTCAAAGCCAGGAAAGCTGTTAACACTATCAGTAAGTGTATTGACACCGTGGATTGATGGCCAATCTGGGCGGCCAAAACACATTCTTATCATTCCCAAGCTTGGAAGGGAATCTTACAAGCTAGAGACTGGCTGCGACCCCACATAATGCTTAAGATTGGTCATGGTACTACCTTTAACCTTTGGGAAGACCTGTGGATTGATGGCCAATCTATCTTTTCTTTGGGTGGTGATTACATTAGATTCTTACTGGGACTTCCTGCTAATGCCACTGTCAGTGTTTTTATTCATAATGGGAGGTAGTGTCTCCCTCCTCCTACCTCCAGCGAAATGTTTGATCTCTGGCCTCAGATCCTGCGCATCCCCATTCTTCATGAGGTGTGAAGATTCTATTGTGTGGAAACACAATAATGGTCAGATTAGCAACAAGCAGATCTATGATATGAAAAGAACCACTTACCCTCATGTTCCTTGGTTCCAGATGGTTTGGAAGCGACCCACAAGTCAAAAACAATCCATTCATGCATGGCAATGTTTACTGGGGAGAATCGCTTCCTTTGATGTTCTTCAGCGGCGTGGTTTCCATGGTCCAAGCATGTGTGTTCTTTGCAGACAGAATGGCGAAGATATTCAACACTTGTATTTCCAGTGTAGCTACAGTTCTTGGATATGGATGCAGATCTTACATAGAATGGATATACACCGTCGTCCCAAGGATACTGTCATTGCTGAATGTGAGTGTCTGCTCAGGAGCTTTCATGGTAATGGTGCTGCCACTACGGTAGCTCAAACTAGTTTTCGAGCTACTTTGTGGTGGATTTGGAAGGAAAGATGCTCCTGGATCTTTGACTCCTCTATTTACCAAAAAAAAGGATCTTTGACTCCTCTGCTCGTTCCAGGACTCATGTGCTTCTTTCCATCCTATCTGATGTTAGACATATTACTGAATCTCATATTCAGGGGACTTCTCAATCCATCAGATCCAATAGAATTCTAAGAAACTTTAATATCTCTTAGATGTGGGGGTTTTTTGCGATGTATTGTCTTGTATTTTTTCTTGGCATCGCTTTGGAGAGAATGCTTCTTGGTTCTTTCATAGCTATCGATTTGTGATAGCATGAATTTTCTTTGTATTGGTTCCTTTTTTTTTTTTTTGGTCGGTCAACCAAGAGAATGAATTAATAAATAATAAAGTCGAGAGTAATAGAAAAGCTTAGGTGTAACCCAAGCCGAATAAGGAAAAGGAGAAAGCAAACTCCTAAAACAATGGACTAGAAATGTGACATCACAAGTTGATGACTACATTGTACTATTGGATCTAATGTTGAAGTTGTTACAATTGCTTTGGACCGACCAGAAGGGGAGAAATGTGGAGGGATTCCACATAAGTACGAACATCATGGATAATGGCCAGGCTGATGTGGATAGCGTGGTTCTGAATATCTTCAAAAGTACGGGTACATCTCTCTCTCCAAATCCACCAAATGGTAGCTCTGAATAGAAGTCTGGCCAGATTTGTAGCAAATCCTTCATGAGCAAAACTACTGCGAAGACAATAGACCTCTTGCATAATGGACAACCGAGGCCGCCTTTTGATTTGCAGACGAGTAAGAATCTCCCTCCAAACCTCCGAAGAATAAGAACAACCGAAGAACAAGTGATCCTCATTTTCCTCAGAATTGCAGCATAAAATACATCTACTAGGAATTTGGAAACCACGCTTCCTTAAGTTATTAATAGTAGGAAGTTATGCATGAAGGCCTGCAAGTAGTAAGAGAGAAGCGCTGGATAGTGGGGCCCTTCCATACCCACTCCGCCCAACCCACTTTATTGGTTCCTGATTTAATCAATACAATTCCGGTATTAATTACCAAAAAAAAAAGTGTATTGACACCGAGGGTAACACTATAGAAGACATAGATAAAGTGAGACAACATTCTGTCAACTTCTTCTATTCTTGCTTAATCAGCCCACTCCTAATTGGATTTCGGCCCACCAAATCAAACCAAAACATTCTCTTGATGAGGAGGATATTCAGAAGCTTGTCTGTGAGGTTACCTATGAGGAAATTAAGAATGTCATCTTTAAACTCCTAAGGGAAAAAGTCCGGGTCCTGATGGATTCCCAGCAGAATTCTATCAAACAACTTGGGATATTGTGGGTGAGCAGGTTACTATGGCTGTCCAGCACTTCTTTAATACATCCAGGATGCTGAAGCAAATCAATTGCACTTTCATAGCTCTTATTCCGAAAAGTGAGGGGGCGGATTCTCTAGATCAATACAGACCTATTTCACTTTGTAACTTCATATATAAAGTTATCTCCAAGATTCTTGACAATCGTCTGCAATTGGTTCTTAACAACTCATTAGTTCGAATCAAGCGGCTTTTATCAAAGGAAGATCCATCCATGATAATATTCTACTTACAAATGACATAGTCAGGGAGCTTCATTCCAAGTCGAAAGGGAACATTCTTTGTTTCAAGGCAGATCTGAAGAAAGCTTTTGACTCTATCAACAGAGAGTTTGTTTACTATATGATGAGGGAAATGAGATTCCCTGAACGCTGGATAATTGGATCAGAAATTGCATTGATAATCCAACCTTCTCTATTCTCTTTAATGGCTCTCCTGCTGGTTTTTTCCATAGTAATACTGGAGTGCGACAAGGAGACCCATTATCTCCTTACCTATTCACCATTGCCATGGAAGGGTTTTCTTGCTTAGTAGAAAATGCTGTTATGAGAGGTGATATAAAGGTTCCCATTGCTGGTAATATGCATGTTTCCCTTGTTGTCTTTGCTGATGATCTGATAATTTTCCTTAAGAATGATGTTATTCTGCTAAGCATCTCATGGAAGTGCTCAAGGTATTCTCTATCTGTTCCGGCCTCAACCTTAACAAACAGAAAAGCAAGTTTTGTGGGTGGTTGTGTGAAGCAAAAGGATATTTTTATGCAGACTTTGGGAGTCAAAGAAGGTGAATTTCCTGTCCCCTATCTGGTCTACCTTTGGTATCCTCATCTATAAAGAAAGTTCACTATCTCCCTCTTGTGGAGAAAATCAAAAATAGGCTAAACTCTTGGAAGAATTTTGAGAATATTCTTCTGCTTTTATTCTTCCAAAGGGTCTGATTTTGCATATTGAGAATATTCTGCGGGAATTCTTTTGGAAAGGATGCTTGATACTAAACCATTGCACATGGTCAGCTGGAATGACATTTGTAAACCGAAGAAGGAAGGAGGTTTGGGTCTGAGAAGATTACATACTGGAATAGAGCTGCTTCAATTAAGCTCCTATGGGACACTTTGCAAAGAGAAAATCCATATGGATTGACTGGATCTACAACAAGTACTTGCAGAAGCATAATATATGGACTGTCAAGTCTAAATCTCATTTCTCTAGTGCCTGGAAAGGTGTCTTAAAAGAAAGGGAATGGATGCAACATCAAATCACGTACTATATAGCTGATGGATCCCTATTTAATATGTGGTATGAACCGTGGATTGCTGGTGCTAGTATTTTTCAAAAATATGGTGAAAGAGTTCGTCAAGATCTTGGAGCTGATAAAAACATGAAGATTGCTTCTATCATTTCTAATGAAGAATGGAATCTTCCTAATCCCATCTCTCATCAAATGTTCTCTCTTTGGCCCATTATTCAAGGAATTGAAACATGTAGGGGGGCAGGACGCTATCAATTGGAATCACAACGGGGGTCGCTTCTCCATTGCTTCAGCTTGGAACTCCATCAGGAACAGACAAGTGGATAATCCATATCATAAGTGGATTTGGGCTTCTCCGAGTGCTCAGAAATTTAATATCTATCTTTGGCAATGTGAAAAGAACAAACTTCCTACACATGATCAAATTAAGCTAAAAGGCTTCAGCTGGTAAGCCAATGCATCCTATGCAGGTCGGATGAAGAAACTCACAATCATCTTTTCTTTCAATGTGAATACAATGGCAGCAAATTCTGAACAGATTTCAGCTCCATCGGATGCCTCATTACTCTATCACAGATGAACTCCAGAAATTACAAGAGGACTTCCCAAATCAGAATGCTACTTGGTCACTAGCTCACTGGCCATTAAACAACGGTTTGGTGGATTTGGAGAGAAAGGTGCATTAGAACATTTGAAGACAAAAAGAGAACCAAGGGTCATTTACTTATTGACATTCTTCTGGATATCAAAATTTGTATGGAGAACTCCAATATTAAGTGCCAATCAAGCAAGGAGAAAGAGTTATTCTATCGGTTCAATATCACAAGAATGTAATTTGTCCTATCCAATCAGTCTTTTTACTCATAGTCCACAACTTGTGTGGTCATGAGCTGTTACTTGGGTTATCCTATTGTTGAGTGTGGTGGAGTGAGAACATTCCTCCTCTTTGAGGTTGGGGTGCACTCTCCTACACTCCTTTAGGAGCCTTTGCCTATGTATCTTTTTGATCATAGGCCTGTATTTTTCCATACATTAATACAATCTTTACTAACGTACCAAAAAAAAAACGCCCAACCCAATCCGGTAATCCAAATCGGATTCCGTCAGTTCGCACACGTCAATTTAACCCAACGGTCGTGTCGGAGTGAACGACATGCCGACCAGATCCCTATTTGGGATTTTGGACCCCCGGGTTGTGTGTTTTGACCATTTAGAGTTGGATTTTTTTTAGATCTGTCATTTCAATGCCCAACCCAATCCGGGAATCCAAATCGGATTCCGTCAGTTCGCACACGTCAATTTAACCCACCCAGTCGTGTCGGAGCAAACAGCATACCGATCAGATCCCTATTTGGGATTTTGGACCCCATGTTGTGTGTTTTGAACATTTAGACTTGGGTTTTTTTAGATCTGTCATTTCAACGCCCAACCCAATCCGGGAATCAAAATCGGATTCCGTCAGTTCGCACACGTCAATTTAACCCACCTAGTCGTGTCGAAGTGAACGGCATGCCGATCAGATCTCTATTTGGAATTTTGGACCCCCGGGTTTTGTGTTTTGACCCTCTCGAGTTTTTTTAGATCCGTCATTTCAACGCCCAACCCAATCCGGGAATCGAAATCGGATTCCGTCAGTTTGTACACGTCAATTTAACCCACCCGGTCGAGTTGAAGCGAACGACACACTGATCAAATCCCTATTGGGATTTTGGAACTCCGGGTGTGTGTTTTGACCATTTAGACTTGGGTTTTTTTAGATCCGTCATTTCAACACCCACCCAATCCGGGAATCCAAATCAGATTCTGTCAATTCGTACACGTCAATTTAACCCACCCAGTCATGTCGGAGTGAACGACATGCCGATCAGATCCCTATTTGGGATTTTGGACCCTTGGGTTGTATGTTTTGACCCTTTAGACGGGTTTTTTTAGATCCGTCATTTCAACGCCCAACCCAATCCGGGAATCGAAATAGGATTCCGTCAGTTTGCAAACGTCAATTAACCACCCGGTCGTGTCGGAGCGAACGCCACACCGATCAGATCCCTTTTGGGATTTTGGACGGTGGGTTGTGTGTTTTGACCCTTTAGACTTGGGTTTTTTTAGATCCAAAATCCCAAAAAGGGATATGATCGGCATGCCGTTCACTCCGACACGACTGGGTGGATTAAATTGACGTGTGCGAACTGACGGAATCCGATTTGGATTCCCGGATTGGGTTGGGCGTTGAAATGACGGATCTAAAAAAACCCAAGTCTAAAGGGTCAAAACACACAACCGGGGTTCAAAAATCCCAAATAGGGATCTGATCGGCGTGCCGTTTGCTCCGACACAACTGGGTGGGTTAAATTGACGAGTGCGAACTGACGAATCTGATTTGGATTCTCGGATTGGGTTGGGCGTTGAAATGACGGATTTAAAAAACCCGAGTCTAAAGGGTCAAAACATACAACCCAGGGGACCAAAATCCCAAATTGGGATCTGATCGGCGTGCCGTTTGCTCCGACACGACGGGTGGGTTAAATTGACGTGTGCGAACTGATGGAATCCGATTTGGATTACGGATTAGGTTCGGTGATGAAAAGACGGTTCTAAAAAAACCCAAGTCTAAAGGGTCAAAACATACAACCCGGGGGTCCAACATCCAAATAGGGATCTGATCGGTCTGTCGTTCACTCCGACACGACCGTGTGGGTTAAATTGACGTCTGTGAACTAACGGAATCCGATTTCGATTCACGGATTGGGTTGGGCATTGAAATGATGGATCTAAAAAAACCCGAGTCTAAAGGGTCAAAACATACAACCCGGGGGTCCAAAATCCCAATAGGGATCTGATCGGCATGCCGTTCACTCCGACACGACTGGGTAGGATAAATCGACGTGTGCGAACTGACAGAATCCGATTTGGATTCCCGGATTGGGTTGGGCGTTGAAATGATGGATCTAAAAAAACCCAACTCTAAAGGGTCAAAACACACAACCCGGGGGTCCAAAATCCCAAATAGGGATCTGATCGGCATGACGTTCACTCCGACACGACTGGGTGGGTTAAATTGACGTGTGCGAACTGACGGAATCCGATTTGGATTCCCAGATTGGTTGGGCGTTGAAATGACAGATCTAAAAAAAATCGAAGTCTAAAGTGTCAAAACATAAACCTTGGGTCCAAAATCCCAAATAGGGATCTGATCGGTGTGTCGTTCACTCCGACACGACGGGTGGGTTAAATTGACGTGTGCGAAATGACAGAATCCAATTTGGATTCCCGATTGGGTTGGGCTTGTAATGATGGATCTAAAAAAAACCCAACTCTAAAGGGTCAAAACACACAACCCGGGGTCCAAAATCCAAATAGGGATCTGATCGGTGTGCTGTTTGCTCCGACATGACTGGGTGGGTTAAATTGACGTGTGCGAACTGACGGAATCTAATTTGGATTCCCGTATTGGGTTGGGCGTTGAAATGACGGATCTAAAAAAAACCCAAGTCTTTTTTTGGTAATTAATACCGGAAGTTGTATTGAACAAATAGTCAATTACAAGGTAGAGTCCATACTATCACAGGCCGATAGTTATGGAATGAGACCAAAAGGAAATAGTTAACAAGATGAAAAGGAAGAGGACAGAGATCTCATCAAATCATCCCGGTCTTAAGCCAAAATTTCTGATTATTCTCTTGCCTTAATGGAAGCCGAATGCCCCTGAATAGAGATTCGGTTATGTGCCTGGTGTCATTCAAAATGGAAAGAAGAACATGACACTGGTACGACTGGATGAGTCAAATATCCTAGCACATCTCTCTTTCCATATCCACCAAAGGGCAGCCCGGAAAGTAACAAACACCACTATCTTGCTTTCACCTAACGCAGAGGCACTACTAATTAAACTTTCACACTCTAGCTGGATTGTATCTTTAGGTAGTCTGTGCCTGGTTGTGTAGGCCTAAAGATGAAGGGGGCTGGGTCTTAGGCGCCTTTCTACCTGGAATTCTGCAATGCTCTCTATGCAATTTTGGAGAATTTTGTCGCATAATGATACTTTATGGACTGATTGGGTGAGAAGTAAATATCTCAGGCACAGCTCTATATGGTCTGCTAAACTGCAAAACTATCATTCCCATGCCTGGAAGGGCATTCTTCAGGCCAGAGATTGGATGACATCTCAGGTAATCTATTAGATTGGTAAAGGGGATACAATCAACTTGTGGGCTGATCCTTGGATTGATGGGGAATCAATTAATGCCTATGGGGGAGATTATATCAGATTTCTGCTTGGGTTACCTGCTAATGCAACTGTAAGTTTCTTCATTCAACATGGGAGATGGTGCCTTCCAACGCCAACTTCTAGGGAGATGCTCCTTCTGTGGCCTCGTATTCTTAGCATTCCCTTACATGCTATCTGTGATGATTCTATTGGGTGGAGACAGCACAATAAGCCAATTACTAGCAACTATATTCATGATCTGAAAAGAGTTGTTTATCCGAAGGTTCCTTGGGTTCATCTTGTCTGGAAACGACCTACTATTCAGAAATATTCCCTCCATGCTTGGCAAGTTCTGATGGGTGGTATCCCAACTTTTGATATTCTTCAAAGAAGGAGTTTCTGTGGTCCTAATATTTGCATCCTATGTAAGTGAAGTGATGAGCATGTCAATCACCTCTTCTTTCAATGCTCATACAGTTCCTGGATCTGGATGCAACTTTTGCATCGGCTGGATATTCATCGGAGACCTCTAAATACTTTATTTGCTGAAAGTGAAGCTTTAATCTCCAGTTTCCATACTCCTGGAGATGGCACTTGTGTTGCCTTTGCCACCTTTAGAGCTGCGCTTTGGTGGATTTGGAAGGAAAGGTGCTCCGGATTTTTGATTCCACAAATAGAAGCAAGGTGCAAGTTCTTCTCTCCATTCTTGCTGATGTTCGCACCATTACTGAGGCTAGCACTCAGGCGCTTGCTACTTCCACAGATCCAAGAGAATTTCAGAAATTTTAGTATTCGGCTTGATTAAGGTGTTGTTTTTTGCACCTTTGTTAGAGGACTTTTGCCTCTTTATGGGTTCATAGACTATGGGTTCATAGCTACTGGGCTGTGGTAGCATGGATCCTCCTTTGTACATTATTTTGATTTGCTCAATCCATACAAAACTCCGGTATTACTTACCAAAAAAAAAAATGTAGTAGCTGAACCCAAATCCAAGAACTATAAGGGCATTTAAAAAACAAATGATCCAGGTGCTCATCATGCTGTCTACACAGAACACAAATACTAGGTCCATGAATGCCACGTTTCTGGAGAACCTCAAAGGATGGGATCCTCCTCAACAAGCATTGCCAAGCGAATAGAGATTGCTTTTGGCTTGTAGGTCTCTTCCAAACAATGTGGTACCAATTTACTTTCGGATGAGCAGTTCTTGTTACATCATAAATCTGCTTGTTGGTAGCCGGTCCATTATTTAGTTTCCAAACAATAGTATCATCACAGCCTTCATGAATTGGAATACGAAGGATTTGAGGCCAGATATCCAACATCTCACCAGATGTTGGAGGAGGAAGACACTAGCGACCATTTCGAATGAAAGTACTAACAGTTGTATTGATGGACAACCCAAGAAGAAATCTGATGTAATCACCACCCAAAGAGGATAGGGACGGCCATCAATCCAAGGATCTTCCCATAAGTTGAAAGTATTACCACTTCCAATCTTGAGAGCCAGAAAGGGCCGCAATACATTCCGAACTTGAAGAATGCCCTTCCACGCCTGAGAGTGGTAAGTATGAGAGTGCGCCGACCAGATAGAAGTCTTACTTAGATATCTGCTCCTCACCCAGTTTGTCCATAGAGTATCATGATTAGTAATAATTCTCCACAGCTGCATAGAAATAGCAGAACGATTCCAAGTTTCAATTCTCCGAATACCCAGGCCCCCTTCTTCTTTAGGACGGCATAACCAATCCCACTTGATTAGATGGAAAGGTTTATAGTTTCCAGAAGCATGCCAGAAGAAATTTCTCATCAATCTCTCCACTTCTCCCATAAGTTTCTTGGCAAGATAAATGCAACAGCCCAATAGATAGCATAAGAGTTTAAAACCGATCTAATCAGCTCAAGTCTTCTAGCTTTAGAGAGTAATCTAGTCTTCCAAGAAGCAATGCGGTCTTAATTTTGTGATGATCGGATTACAGTGAGAACCATTGAGGATGGTGGAAAAAAGTGGAAGACCCAAATAGGTAGACGGTAATTTTCCTTCCTGAACTTTCAAGGCATTAAGGAGAGGTCCTTTGTGATCAGTCTTGGCTCCAACAAAAACCTTACTTTTGGCAGCATTTAACTGAAGTCCAGAACAGCCATAGAAGACTTCAAGAATATTGGATATGCAACAAGCAAAGGAGAGTTTAGGCTTTAAGAAGATCAGCAAATCATCTGCAAACATCAAGTGAGACACCTTAACATTGCCAAAGGTTGGAACATGTAAACAGCCATCTTTCACTTTTTGCTCAATCAGTATGGACAGCCCCTCCATAGCAACACAGAAAAGGTAAGGTGATAACGGATCTCCTTGCCGGATGCCATTACTTGAATGGAAGAGCCCCACAGGACTGCCATTTAGAAGAACAGAAAAACTTGCAGAATTGATGAGAATACCTATCCAATCCACCCATTGATCTGAAATCCCATTTTCCTGAGCATAACCAGAATGAAGTCTCTATGAACCAGATCAAAAGCCTTTCTTAGGTCCACCTTCATACATAGGAGATTACCTCGATGCTTGGAATGAAGGTCTCTCACAATGTCATTAGCAAGGAGAATACTATCTTGGATCTTGCGGCCCTTGATAAAGGCAGACTGATGCTTACTAATCAGACGCGGCATATACTTTTGCATGCGGTTTGCAATCAGCTTGGTGATTATTTTGTAGAGAAAGTTGCACAAGGATATAGGCCGAAATTGATTAAAGGAATCTACAGTATCAGTTTTGGGAATAAGAGAGATGAAAGTATGGTTTACCTGACGAAGCCAACTCCCACCCTTGAAGAAGTACTTAACAGCAGCCATCACATCGTTACCCACAATGCTCCAACATAACTGATAAAAGTCAGCCAGAAAACCATCAGGACCTGGGCTTTTATTCTTAGGAGCAGTCATGACAACATCCTTGATCTCTTCATTGGTGAAAGGTCTCATAATAGAAGAACGATCCTCCTCATTCAGCATAGTATCGGGAGAGAAACTAGGAGGTTCATAATGATGTTGCTGGTTGAGAAGATCACGATAGTAATCAATAGCATGATCTTTGACCTGCTGCAAATTATCCGTAATACTTCCATCCGGGAGTTTGCAACTCCTAATAGTATTAACCATCCTTCTCCCTTTAATGCTAGCATAGAAAAATTTGGTATTATCATCAGCCTGAGTAAGCCAGTGTTGCTTAGCTCGCTGTTGAGCATAGTCTCCCTCCATGGCCAGACAAGCAAGATAGTCATCACGAGCTTTAGCCTCCCTACTGATGCAACTATCATTCAAGGGGTCAGCCGCTAACTCCTCTTGAACCTTGTTAAGATTTTCACCAGCATTAGCAATTTTTCGGTAGATTAGGCCAAATTCAGAACGATTCCATTCTTTTAAAGCATTCTTGACTGTTCGAAGCTTTTGGCAATGAACAAAAAGAGGAGTACCGTTAAAGTGAGTAGCCCAAGCTCGCTCAACAATTGGAAGTAAGCCATCATGCTTCGCCCACATAGTAAAGAATTTGAAAGGCTTGGGCCTAGTAGCAACAGGGTCTTCAGTGAATATAATAAGCTGAGCATGATCAGACAACAGTTGATTCCCATAAGAACTATAGCTATCAGGAAATGAGTTCAGCCAAGTTTGATTGATGAGGGCTCTGTCCAATCTACAAGCAATTCTTTTAGTACCTTCGGATCGATTACACCAAGAGAAGATGTTCCCCACACTCTTCAAATCAAGCAAGGAAGCTAATTCAATACAGTTATTGAAATCACGGAGCATTGCTGGAGAAGCTTCCGGCCCCCCTTTTCTCCTCAGGAAAGCAGACACAATTGAAATCACCAGCGAGTAGCCAAGGAGAAGAGATGTGTTCTGAAAGGTCAACTATTTCACACCAAAGGAATTGCCTCTCATAATAGATTGGAACCATAAACAGCAGTTAAGTGAAAAAATTTTCCGGAAGAGACTTCAGTACAATCCATATGAATGAGCTGGGGGGTAATTTTGACACAGTTAAGATGGATCGTATCACCATTCCAGAGACCCAAATTCTGCCACCATGATGCTCTTTTTTGGTAATTAATACCGGAAGTTGTATTGAACAAATAGTCAATTACAAGATAGAGTCCATACTATCACAGACCGATAGTTATGGAATGAGACCAAAAGGAAATATTAACAAGATGAAAAGGAAGAGGACAGAGATCTCATTAAATCATCCCGGTCTTAAGCCAAAATTCTGATTATTCTCTTGCCTTATGGAAGCCGAATGCCCCTGAATATGAGATTCGGTTATGTGCCTGGTGTCATTCAAAATGGAAAGAAGAACATGGACACTGTTACGACTGGATGAGTCAAATATCCTAGCACATCTCTCTTTCCATATCACCAAAGGCAGCCCGGAAGTAACAAACACCACTATCTCTGCTTTCACCTAATGCAGAGGCGCTACTAATTAAACTTTCACTCTAGCTGGATCGTATCTTTAGGTAGTGTATGGATATCCATTCTATGCAGTAGCTGAACCAAATCCAAGAACTATAAGGGCATTTAAAAACAAATGATCCAGGTGCTCATCATGCTGTCTACACAGAACACAAATACTATTTTTTTTGGTAAGTAATACCGGATTTGTATTGATTGAGCAAATCAAATAATGTACAAGGAGGATCCATGCTACCACAGCCCAGTAGCTATGAACCCATAGTCTATGAACCCATAAAGAGGCAAAAGTCCTCTAACAAAGGTGCAAAAAAAAAAAAAAAACAACACCTTAATCAAGCCGAATACTAAAATTTCTGAAAATTCTCTTGGATCTGTGGGAGTAGCAAGCGCCTGAGTGCTAGCCTCAGTAATGGTGCGAACATCAGCAAGAATGGAGAGAAGACTTGCACCTTGCTTCTATTTGTGGAATCAAAAATCCGGGAGCACCTTTCCTTCCAAATCCACCAAAGCGCAGCTCTAAAGGTGGCAAAGGCAACACAAGTGCCATCTCTAGGAGTATGGAAACTGGAGATTAAAGCTTCACTTTCAGCAAATAAAGTATTTAGAGGTCTCCGATGAATATCCAGCCGATGCAAAAGTTGCATCCAGATCCAGGAACTGTATGAGCATTGAAAGAAGAGGTGATTGACATGCTCATCACTTGACTTACATAGGATGCAAATATTAGGACCACAGAAACTCCTTCTTTGAAGAATATCAAAGTTGGGATACCACCCATCAGAACTTGCCAAGCATGGAGGGAATATTTCTGAATAGTAGGTCGTTTCCAGAAAAGATGAACCCAAGGAGATAGTGACAGGGAGAACCATGATCTTGATAAGATTCCGGAGCAAGAACATAGCAAGTTTCATTCTTTGCATGCGGTGGATGAAGTAGACAATAGAAGGAGGGCTGGTCTCGGGTCGTCCCCACTTGGAAATGCAGCTAAGATGAAAGGCAAGGATTCTCGGCAGGTTTTGGCAGGGAATTCTTCACATCAGATCTTAGGTAGTCTTCTCACCATTTCTTTTTCTATGAAGATTTGCAGCTGGAATGTGAGAGGTATTAATAAGACTACTAGGCGTAGAGAGCTTAGGAGAATTATCATGTCTATAAATGCGACATTGCTATCATTCTGGAAACCAAGATCAAGTATCCTAATGTTGATACTTCCAAAACTCAAATTTGGCCGGATGCTGATTTCATTCACAATAGCAACATCTCAAATGGGCGGATATGGGTTTTTTGGAACCCTGCGATTTACTCATTCAAATTATTGACATGAGCAATCAAATTATCACCTGCATGGTACTCATTTAGTTACGAAGGATACCTTCCATCTTTCTGCTATCTATGCCTCTAACTACCAGATGGAGAGACTTTCTTTGTGGGAAACAATTGTTAAACATTCTGGTTCTATAGGAAATTCTCCGTGGATCGCAGTGGGAGATTTCAATTGTGTCCGATATACTTCAGAAAAGTGGGAGGAAAGCCGGTTCCGGAGCATATTCTTAAGGCTTTTGATACTATGATTAATAAAGCTGGGCTGATGGACATTAAATCTGTGGGAAATACTCTATCTTGGCACAATTGTTCCACAGGTACAAGAAGGATTGCTGCTAGACTTGATAGATGTCTTATAAAACGACAATGGAGAAATCAATTTCCTGATGGCTTTGTTGAATATGGGTCAAGTTATTTTTCTGACCACACTATGTTAATCATCAATACATCTCTGGAAGTATATAGTGGGCCGAAACCTTTCCGGTTTTATAATATTTGGACTCAGCACCATAATTTCAAGGATATTGTCAGGGAAGCTTGGAAGCAACAGTTCTATGGTTGTCCTACTTAGTTCTTTGTAATAAGCTGAAAGTTGTGAAAGAGGCCTTGAGGAAATGGAATAAAGAACATTTTGGAGATGTCATGAACTCTGTGAAGCAATGGAGAGAAGAGCTCTCAAATATTCAAGGAAATTAATGCACAATCAGAATGACCAGCAGCTTATTGATGAAGAAAACCGGATTAGGCACAGTTATCATAAAGCTATGGACATGGAAGAATCTTTTTACAAGCAAAATCGAAGCAACAGTGGCTCTCCTTGGGGATAGAAACACAAAATTTTTTCATGCAGCCTTTAAAGCAAGGATTCTATCACACACCATTAGGAAATGCAAGGACTTTGATGGCAACTTATTGAGGATATTGACATGGTGAGACATCATTCTGTTCAATTCTTTACTAAACTTCTGAACCAACCTTCTACTCATGGTAATATGACCCTTGTCAACCGAGACACACTCTTGATGATATTGATGTCCAACATCTTAATCAAGTCATTACTGATGAGAGATTACTAAATGGTGTTCCAATCACCCAAGGGTAAGAGCCGGGTCCTGATGGCTTTCCTGCTGAATTTTATCAGTGTACTTGGGACATTGTGGGAGAGCAAGTGATTGCGGCTGTCAAGTACTTCTTTCATTCTGGCAGACTTCTTAATCAGATGAACTGTACTTTCATTGCCCTTATTCCTAAGGGTGAAGGAGCGGATTCCCTTGATCAGTATAGACCGATCTCCCTCTGCAACTTTATCTATAAAGTCATCTCCAAGATTCTGGCTAATAGATTGCAAAGGTCCTTCACAAACTTATCAGTTCTAATCAGGCCGCATTCATCAAAGGAAGATTGATTCATGACAATATCCTTTTAACTAATGATCTGGTCCGGGACCTCCACTCAAAGACAAAAGGTAATATTCTATGCTTCAAAGCTGATCTGAAAAAGGCTTTTGACTCTTCGAATAGAGAATTTATCTACTATATGATGAAAGAAATGAGATTTCCTGACAATGGGTCTAGTGGATAGAAGCTGCATTGATAACCCAACTTTCTCTATTTTATTCAATGGTTCCCCGGCTGGTTTCTTTCATGGAAGAAATGGTGTTAGACAAGGAGATCCTTTGTCCCCTTACCTTTTCACCATTGCAATGGAAGGGTTATCTTGTTTGCTGGAAGATGCTGTTCTTAGAGGTGATATTAAAGTGCCTGTGCTGGTAATATGCACATTTCTCATGTTGTATTTGATGATCTCATTATATTCTTGAAGAATGATTTACCTTCTGCTGATAACCTCATGAAAATCCTACAAGATTTCTCCTCTTGTTCGGGTCTCACTATGAACAAGCAAAAAAGTAAACTGTTTATTGGTGGTAATGTTCAGCATAGAAATCGGTTCTTGACTATTTTGGGAGTTGGAGAAGGTAATTTCCCTGTTCCTTACCTTGGCCTTCCTCTTTCTCCACCTCCATTAAAAAGGTTCATTGTACTCTCTCTTGGAGAAGATCAAAAAGCCGGTTGAATGCTTGGAAGAATAGGCTTCTATCTAAGGCAGGTAGACTGAGCTTATCAGATCTATTCTTCAATCTTACTCGATCTACTGGTCTTCAGCTTTTCTTCCTAAGGGGCTTATTAAACTCATTGAAAACACTCTGCGTGATTTCTTTTGGAAAGGAAATTCTGATATGAAGTCTTTGCTATGGTCAAATGGAAGGATATTTGCAGGCCTAAAAAAGAAGGAGGATTGGGTCTTCGAAGGCTTCAGGACTGGAATAGAGCTGCCTCTATAAAACTCTTGTGGGATACTATTCAGAAGAGAGACTCTATATGGATTGAATGGATTTATAATAAGTACTTGCTGAATAAGAATATCTGGCTTATCAAATGTAAAGCACACTATTCTAGTGCTTGGAAAGGAGTGCTCAAGGAAAGGGAGTGGATGCAATCTCACATCACTTACAAAATTGCTGATGGTTCTCTTTTTAATATGTGGTATGACCCATGGATAAATGGACAAAGTATTTTCCAGATGTATGGTGAAAGGATAAGACAAGATTTGGGAGTTGATAGAAACATGAATATTCTCCATTCATTCATAATGCTGATTGGGTTTGCCTTGTGCTACTTCACACCAAATGCTCTCCCTTTGGCCGATTCTAAGAAATATTCCATTACATGCCGGTGGAGATCTAATTACTTGGAACCATAATGGAGGAGTGTTTAGTATTGCTTCGGCCTGGAATGAGGTAAGGAGTTCTTGTACTGAAAGACAATACTATAGATGGATTTGGGGTCAACCGGCTGCACAGAAGTTTAACATTTGCTTATGGCAAGCTGAGATGAAGAAGCTTCCTACTCAGATCTTTTGAAGGCTAAAGGTTTCATATGGCAAACCAATGTATCCTTTGTAAAACTAAAGAAGAATCCCATGACCATCTCTTTTTCCAATGTCATTACTCCAGGTGGATTTGGAACCAACTTTTGTGCAGGTTTGATTTTGGAGACAACCAGAAGATTCCTTGGAAAAGGAGATTCAGATGCTAGATCAAAACTTCCCCACAAAAATATTGCTTGGACGCTGGCCCAACTTACTCTTAAGACTGCAGTCTGGTGGATCTGCGGAAAGATGTCTTCGAATCTTTGAAAACAAGCATAGGTCGAACATGCAATTACTGATCGGGATTTTCTGGACCTAAAGCTTTGTATGGAAAACACTAAATGGAAGTTTGCACCAGAAGAGAAAAGGACATCCTAATCGCTTCAACATTTCCTTTCTTAAGTGGCAAACCATTTTCAATTTCTCTAGTCCACAGCTTGTGTGGTCATGATCTTTAGTCTTGCTTACTCATAGTCCACAGTCTGTGTGGTCATGAGTTGTTTCTGATGGTTATCCTTTTGTTGAGAGTGGTGGAGTGAGAACATTCTACCTCCTTGAGGTAGGGTGCACTCTCCTACTCTCCAATAGGAGCCTTTGCCTATGTATCCTTGATCATAGGTCTGTACTATAATTTTCCTTAATGCATTATTACTTATCAAAAAAAAAAAGATGAACCCAAGGAACCTTCGGAATAAACAACTCTTTTCAGATCATGATATAGTGCTAGTAATTGGCTTATTGTGCTGTCTCCACCCATAGAATCATCACAGTTAGCATGTAAGGGAATGCTAAGAATACGAGGCCACAGAAGGAGATCTCCCTAGAAGTTGGCGTTGGAAGGCACCATCCCCATGTTGATGAAGAAACATACAGTTGCATTAGCAGGTAAACCAAGCAGAAATCTGATATAATCTCCCCATAGGCATTAATTGATTCCCCATCAATCCAAGGATCAGCCCACAAGTTGATTGTATCCCCTTTACCAATCTTATAGATTACCTGAGATGTCATCCAATCTCTGGCCTGAAGAATGCCCTTCCAGGCATGGGAATGATAGTTTTGCAGTTTAGCAGACCATATAGAGCTGTGCCTGAGATAATTTACTTCTCACCCAATCAGTCCATAAAGTATCATTATGCGACAAAATTCTCCAAAATTGCATAGAGAGCATTGCAGAATTCCAGGTAGAAAGGCGCCTAAGACCCAGCCCACCTTCATCTTAGGCCTACACAACCAGTCCCACTTAACCAAATGGAAAGGCTTGTAGTCACCAGAAGCATGCCAGAAGAAGTTCCTCATAATTTCAACATCTCCAATCAGTCTTTTAGGCAAGATAAAAGAGACCGCCCAGTAAATAGCATAAGAATTCAAAACCGACCTGATCAATCCACACCTTCCAGCTTTAGAAAGCATTCTGGTTTCCAAGAAGCAAGCAATGCGCTTAGAGATTTTCTGAAGGATTGGCGCACAGTGCATGCTGGTCAACGAAGTAGAAAATAAAGGCAAACCAAGGTACGTAGATGGTAAAACTCCCTCCTGCACTCCCAGAGCATGGATCAATGCACTTTTGTTTCGGATGGCAGCCCCAACAAAGACCTTACTTTTAGCAACTTAATTGCAGCCCAGAATAATTATGGAAGGCCTTGAGGAATCAGAAAGACAGCGGCCCGAAGAAACTATAGGCTTTAAGAAGAGAAGCAGGTCGTCTGCAAATATAAGATGAGATAACTTAACCGATCCAGAAGAAGGCACAAGCAAGGAACCATCCGACACCTTCTCATTAATAAGGATAGACAGGGCCCTCCATGGCTATGCAGAAGAGGTAAGGAGATAATGGTCCCCCTGCCTAATTCCATTAGAAGAACCAGAAGAAACCGACAGGACTTCCATTGAGTAACACAGAGAAAGATGCAGTGTTAATAAGAATTGCAATCCAGTCCACCCACTGAGGAGGAAATCCCATTCTCCTAAGTAGAAGAAGAATGAATTCCCTATTAACCGAATCAAAAGCTTTCCGAAGATCCACTTTCATACAAATAAGTTTACCCCCGATGCTTGGAATGAATATCCCTGACCAAGTCGTTTGCAAGAAGGATACTATCTGGATTTTGCGGCCCTTGATGAAGGCAGACTGGTGCTTGCTTATAAGGGAAGGCATGAATGCCACGTTTCTGGAGAACCTCAAAGGATGGGATCCTCCTCAACAAGCATTGCCAGTGAATAGAGATTGCTTTTGGCTTGTAGGTCTCTTCCAAACAATGTGGTACCAATTTACTTTCGGATGAGCAGTTTCTTGTTACATCATAAATCTGCTTGTTGGTAGCCAGTCCATTATTTAGTTTCCAAACAATAGTATCATCACACCTTCATGAATTGGGATACGAAGGATTTGAGGCCAGATATCCAAATCTCACCAGATGTTGGAGGAGGAAGACACCAGCGACCATTCAAATGAAAGTACTAACAGTTGTATTGATGGACAACCCAAGAAGAAATCTGATGTGAGTGGATGAGCAAACACTTCACGGAAAATGCTCTCTCTCTCTAGTTTCTAGAGAGAGAAGCTCTGCGTTTCTGATTCCTCTGCTGTGTGCGCCGGGCCTCCCCCCTGCCCTCCGGCGGTGGGAGGGCCCCCCCCTCCGGTGTGCCGATGGTCTCCCCCTCCTGCGGGCATCCTGAAGAGGATGGAGGCCTTTGCTCGGGAGGTGCTCATGGAGTTTCTCTTCTTCCCTCTTCGGGGAAGGGAAGGACTCTTCTCGAGTACCTGTGGATGCCGCGAGAGATTCTGTCCCTGGACGTGAATCCTCACAAGGTGTTTCTTCCCGGTCCGGGGTGCATCCCGCAGTTTCAAGAGGTAGGTCCAGATCGAAGCCTCCTCGTTCTGTTTCCTCCTCTAAGAAAGCTTGGAACGAGTTGTTCGCCGGTCCTTCCTCGTCTCCTTCTACTGGTCTTAGGCTCTCCTACATTGAGCCATCTGTGCTTGGGCATCAACCAGTGGCATCTTTCCAAGACGAGGACTCTCAAGAGCTCATGCAATCATGGCGTTTTACAGTGGTTGGCTATAATTGTTGGGCTTTCACCGGTTTACTCTCCCTTGAAGTCTTTTATCGACAAACAATGGAAACCAAAAGGGAACTATGATCTTTATATGAGGAGTGGTGGGTTTTTTGTGTGTAGTTTCTCTCTTGAAGAAGATATGCAAGCGGTCCTTGAGGGTTTCTGGCACATCAGAGGGCATCCGTTTATAGTCCAGAGATGGAATCGGGATACTAAGATGGAGAAGGCTATGTTATCATCGATACCTTTGTGGATTACTTTCCGAACCTCCCTCTCTATCTTTGGTCTCATACTTCTCTAAGTAAATTGGCTAGCGTCCTTGGGACTCCTTTATTCATGGATAAACTAACAGCTTCAAGAATGCGTCTTCATTTGCTAGGGTTTGTGTTTCTTATCACTTCAGAATTCTCCTTCCTTGGCAATATTACAGTCTTGCATGATTTTGGTGCAACGGAAGAAGTTGCAGTTGAGTACGAATGGCGTCCTTCTCCTTGTTCCACCTGTTACTCCTTCGGTCATAAAGAGGGTTCCTGTAGTTCAGCTGTGGCCCGTCAAGTTCAAGCTAAGGGTCCTAACCTGCAATGGAAACCAAAAAAGGATGCTGCCTCAGTGGACTCGCAAGGTGCTCGAGTCGACTCAGTAAACCCTAATGACTCGTTGCATGCAGTGCAGGGAAATCAAATCATCTCCAATATTCCACAAGATCTTGTGTCGAAAGCAACTTTCCATCCTACTATAAATCCGGTATCCTCCTTCGAGGCGACGGTGACTGATAGTGGAAATCTCATGCAAGCAGATAATAATAGCACTTTCCATGCAAATGACGTAGAAAATATCTCATGCAAGCTTCCATCTTCTGTGAGTGTAAAGCCGACTTTGCCCACGGTGACTCTACAAACTCATAGCCTAGCAAGTAATAATAGCACTTTCCATGCAAATGACGTAGAAGATATCTCATGCAAGCTTCCATCTTCTGTGAGTGTAAAGCCGACTTTGCCCACGGTGACTCTTCAAACAGCAGAAAATTCTCATAGCCTGTCTATGACAAATTTGCAGTTAGGGTCTACGGTGACTGATAGCTCTCTTGCTAAAAGTGTAAATCCGGTACCTTCCAAGAGAATTATGAGTTCCAAATCCAACATTTCTGGGAAAGAAGATTCAGCCTTATTGACTAGCAATTGTGAGAAAGTGAGATCCACTCCATAAATAGGGATAGATCGGTGTGCGTTTGCTCCGACACGACCGGGTGGGTTAAATTGACGTCTGCGAACTGACGGAATCCGATTTGGATCCCGGATTAGGTTGGGCATGAAATGACGGATCTAAAAAAAACCCAACTCTAAGGGTCAAAACACACAAACTGGGGGTCCAAAATCCCAATAGGGATATGATCAGCATGCCGTTCACTCTGACACGACTGGTGGATTAAATTGACGTGTGCGAACTGACGGAATTGATTTGGATTCCGGGATTGGGTTGGGTGTTGAAATGACGGATCTAAAAAAACCCAAGTCTAAAGGGTCAAAACACACAACCTGGGGGTCCAAATCCCAAATAGGGATCTGATCGCCATACTGTTCACTCCGACACGACTGGGTGGGTTAAATTGACGTGTGCGAACTGACGGAATCCGATTTGGATTCCCGATTGGGTTGGGCGTTGAAATGAACAAAAGGGGGAGAAAAATATGTGTTTCTGAAATACATTCTAACTTCATTTCAGAAATTCACTTAGATTTATTTGAAATCATCTATGCTTTGTGTTATGTTTTGTCATCACCAAAAGGGGGAGATTGATGATCAGTTCATCCCCATATAATTTTATGAGTTATATATCTATTTTGTTGATTAAAAAAATTCAATAAAGTGTCATCTAACAAGTTTTCATGAATCTAGGCACAAGAAGTAAATCAGGCGAAATCAATAAATATGAGTATTTCTTACTTTCTAGCTTTAAAAATTACAGAGCAGGAAATTTCTGTAAGTACACATCGACACTCTATATGCTACAACGATTTCATTAGAATCATATGATTTCATAAGGATTTGTAGTGTCATATCGATTCCGGTCTCATAACGATTTCCTTACTTCTATCGATTTAATTTTCATAAGGATTTGATAAGTGAGCATATCGATTTCGACCTCACAACGATTCGCTTAGTGGGCGTAACAATTTCGATCTCACAACGATTCGCTTAGTGGGCATATCGATTTCGACCTTACAATGATTCGCTTAGTGGGCGTAACGATTTCGATCTCACAACGATTCACTTAGTGGGCATATTGATTCAACCTCACAAGATTGGCTTAGTGAGCGTAACGATTTCAACCTCACAACGATTCGCTTAGTGGGCATATCGATTTAGACCTCACAACGATTTGCTAAGTGGGCGTAATGATTTCGATCTCACAACGATTCGCTTAGTGGGCGTAACGATTTCGACCTCACAACGATTCACTTAGTAGGCATAACGATTTCGACTTCACATCGATTTGATAAGTGAGAACAATGATTTGCTCTAACAACGATTCAGTTTCTACAACATTTTGATAAGTGAGAACAACGATTTGGTTTTTATAACGATTCGATAAGTTCCACATCGATTTGGTCTTCATAACGATTCGACAAGTTACAACAATGACTTGGTCATTATAAGAATCAATAAGTTACACAACGATTTGCTTGCTGTAATGATTCGATGAGTCACAACAACGACTTGGTCTGTGTAACGATTCAATAAAATAAAACATTGATTTGATCACTACATCGACTCGATAAGTGAGACAACTATTTGGTTATAACGACTTGTTCATAATGATTTGCTTATACTCTCATAACAATTTGTCTCTACAATGATTTGGTTATGATTGTATAACGATTTATTTCGCATCGATTTACTCATACACGTGCAACGATTTACATAAACAACGACTCATTCACTCAACGATTTCGTATGTCATACTCATAACGATTTCATGAGCTATAATGACTTGATATTTAAACATATTTCAAATATTTTGAATGTCAAGTCTTCCCTCGTGCTTCTCAATATCTATGCATTTAATGTGTCTGACCATCTCTCTGCACGATGCATATTTGGATATCTTCATTCCTTTGCTTCTATAGAAAACATCTTTTTAGAGTAGCAAAAGGTACTTCCATTCTGGTGCATATTCCTACTGCTTGGTTTCAAACGATGACTGACAAGTCTAGAGACAGTCTAGCTGTCCATTGTTTGGTATTTATTGCAGATCCTTGACATCACCATTCTCTACAACGTTGGACAACAAGAAGCTGCAGAATATCTGGAAGGATCCTTTCCTTGTGCATGGATCAGAAAAAACATTAAATGACTGGAAGCACCTGTCGTACACTCAAACCATGCAGTCTAACGAGCATCCACCACAGAGACAATGGATACTTCAACGGACTACATTTTTCAAAGAAGATATAAATAGAGACAGGCGTCTACGTGAAGGAGTGAGATCGATCCATCGATCTATCTATCTCTCTCTTTGACAATTCGACATCCGCAAGCACCATAGAAGAGCTCAAGTCTCTCTCCTAAGCTTTGTTGTAGCTCTTAGCTCTCTGCGTCCATTGCTTAGCTTTGAGAGAGCTCTAGTGTATTGAGAGACTCCTTCATTGTAGATCTTTCTCTCTCAGTCTTGCTCCAGATCAAGCATTGTTCTATGAGCTGGTCTAAGGGCTGTCTTCTCTCTGACACTTCGTTGTGTTGTTCCTCTTCTGGGTTGAAGAGGAGACCTATGGTGATAGGTGTTTGCATTCCCTTCGTATAGAAGGAAGACCTGAAGTTCAGGGTGTATTGTACCTCTTCTGGTTGAGAAGAGAAGGCCAGCTGTGGCTGGATGTGTCAGTGTCCTTGAGGGGGACTGTACCCTTGGGTAGTGATATCATGAGTGTTACTCAAGGACTGGATGTAGGACTCCTGTGGAGAGGAGGTCTGAACAGGATAAAAATCCTTGTGCAGTGTGTTTACTTTCTGTGTGTTGTTATTGTTTCTACGACTAACACTAACCGCCAATCGCAGTGTATTGTTTAAACCTTTTTGTTGACAGGTTTAGATAATCGAATTTTAAAGAATCCCATTCACCCCCCCCTCTGGGCTTGCTAGCTGGGCAACATACATGACACTCTCGATCATTAGTTACTCTGCCATTTAAAGCATTAATATTTAAAGCCTGCTTGACTATTGAGATTTAAACTCCTACTGGGCGTTATCGCTCACCCTTTGTTATTTCTTATTGTGTCTCAGGTAAGTCAGACAATGACGTTACACACATCAATGGGACAGGACCAGAGTGATGGCGACCTGGAGTCAGTTGATGAAGTTACCCTAGTGCCATGGAGTCTAATAGTTATTGTTCTAGATTTCATTTCAATGTAATGAGGTCATTCAGCCCTATGTATTGGCTCCGAATTATGGTTGCAATAGTCTTAGTGATTTTATAATGAAATCAAGAGTTTATTTCAATTATTGTTCATTAGATGCTCTGATGTTTGCGTCTGTATGTGTAATTTACGTTATTTACTCGTTGCTCATGTTTACCACCGATTTATTCCGCTGCTAAATTGGGGGCGTGACAGTTGGTATCAGAGCCTAGGATGTCCTTATTAGGATATTTTAAGTCTACGGATGTTCTAGGTGAACTGCCATGACCGTGTCTAAGTCAACCACCATACCTATGTGAGAGATTGGGTAAAGATGGGGTTATGCTAAGAGTTTAACTATACATATAATCACCCTAAGTTTAGAAGAAATTAATAAAGTATTATTGCTCGCAGGAGACTGGAGGAGATTGCTGGTGAGCACGCACAAATGCATGAATTACAACAGACTGTACAGGGGTTAACTCAAGCCCTTAACAACGTGATCCAAGCAGGAGCAAGAAATGGGGCATGAGACTTATATGGGAACTTTCAACGAATAAATCCCCCTAGGTTTAATGGAACTCCGGATCCCGACGAAGCTGGAAATTGGGTGAAGGCGATGGAACAAATCTTTAGAGTTATGCAATGTTCAGAGCAGGAGAAAGTCCTTCTGGCAACCTTCCAGTTGGACCGCGATGCTAGAGCCTGGTGGGAAGCTGCCAGTCGACAATTACCCAACTTCAACATAGAGTGGGATGAATTTTAGAACTCTTCAACACCAAATATTTTTCCGAGAGGATTCGTGAGAAGAAGGCAAATCAATTCGCTAATTTAAAACAACGAATGATGTCTGTAGCCGAATATGAAGCACAATTTTAAAGACTATCACAATATGCACCACATTTGGTGAGTACGGAAAAGATGAAGGCAAAGAGATTCATAGAAGGGTTGAGACCTGTGTATTGGGAAAAGTTGGCTCCACTAGACATTGAAGTATATTCAATCATAGTATTGAGAGGTCAATTAGTAGAGGACACCATGGAACTTCTTGAAAAGATCCATAAGAAGAACGTGTTGAAAAAGGAACGTGCTACTCATTCCAATGATAATAAAGAAGAAATACAGTAGATAGCAAGAGAATGAAGGGGAAGTGAAGCAGAAGGAAGTCTGCGAATTTTGTGAAAAGCCAGGGCATCAGGTTGATAACTGTTGGAAGAGACTGGACAGATGCTTGCGATATGAAATCAACAACATCGGTCATCGATTGTCCAACAAAGAAGAACCAAACTCCATGCCAAGGACAATTACAAGCCTTTGGATATGAATCATGCCAATAAAGGTGGACAAGGTATTATCACTACACCCTTAGTATAATTTCATATTATTTTCACGATAGCAAAGCCCTAAGTGGGGGAGATGATGGATTGAAATACTTAGAATAAATGGTAGTCGTATCATATCATATAAATTTTGGGACCAAATTCTTTTAAGTGAGGGAGGATGTAGCAACCGAAAAATTCAGTATTTTAAAAATTTGAAATAATAAATTTCTATAAAAATAGAATAATAGAAAACATACATACCATTATCGTATATGCAAAAACACATCTAAAAATTCGGTAAAAATTATAAATCACCCCAAATATTATCCCTAATGTTCCACGAAGAAATTCGTACAACGAAAATTTGATTTGCCAATCGTGCGTCACAACGTGACTAATTATCCAAATTTGAAAACTAAGTCGGAAAACTATTAACACGGAAATATAACAGGCCCATAGATCAAATGAACATGTCAGAGAGACCTCCAACATCGGATATTGATGACCCATTATCGAAATTGGGACAATGGACCTCTCATAGCCCATGAATAAATTCAAGTAAGAAAAATATAAAAAAAATCTGAAATTTCTATTATTCCCTAACTAAAAAGGGGAAATTCCCATAAGTTAAATTCCATTAAGTAATGGCTTTGTTAAATGGACCCTCTAGAATTTATTGGACCAAAATAAAGATTTTTAAACGAAGAATAATAGAAAAATACCCTAAATTCGTAACTTAAATATTACCTAAATAGAAATGAGGTTATTAAATAAGTAAAATAGCTAATTTGAGTTGTAATTGGATTCCTAAACCTACCCTAATGGGTTGGCCACAGATTTAGCTCCCATCCTAACCCAAATAGAAAGTGGAAAGCATAGAAGGTGGAATTAAATAAAGAAATCTCGGAATTAATAGGAGTTAGAGTCCTATTAGGAAATAGAAACATACGAAGCATAAATACTCTCCTAAATCCCCCATGGCCGGCCCTAGCTCGTTGCCAAGGGTTGGGACCTGGAGGGGGAGGCCAAGGAGGAGGAGATCTCGGGGGAGAAGACTCTCTCAAGATCTCTCTGTCGTTCTTCAAGTTCTAGCCTTAGAAGAGGAAAACGACTAAAGTTAGGCATTCTCACAAGCTAAATCAAAAACTTCGTTTGTAGGTTGATCCAATCATCAAGAAAAGCCCTCTAATCTCTTATTTTTCCATCGAGCCTATATTTTCTTCTTGATTTTTCATGTTCTGCAACTAGCGTGAGTCCGACCCTTCATCTTAAATCTTGTTCTCCTTGTATACTCAAACCCATGCCACAAGATTTTTACTTGAGGAACTGATGCTTGTTAGGCATCGTTTGCCCTGAAAGCCCTAATTTTCATCCACCCTACATCGTGAATTAATTCTTTTACCCTAACTGTGTACTGCTCCATGTTCTTCATGAAGTATCATGATTAAACCATGCTGAAACCATGTTTGTTTTAAAATTCTATTTACTGGAAGTACCCTCGCATGTCTAGAGTCGTTTAAAATTTGTTTCATGATTTTTCATCGAATCTACAATTAGTTATGATTTTATGAACAACCCTGTGTCAAAAGATAGAAAGTTGGCCCGCAATCCGAGGCTCTGGCCTTTCCCTGTCGGACTGAGGCGCAGGACCTGAGAACGCGACGGCCCGATAGGTCGTATTCTCAGGGATGTCGCAATAGCATCTCCTGTCACGATCTGATCACACCAGGATACCCTATCGCGATCTACCTGCCCGATCTAATGAGCCTGTCGTGACCCTCAAGCGACCCCATCGCGATCTACTTACCCGAACTGAAAAGGCCGTCACGATCTGTATAAGGCCATGTCGCGTTCCACTTTGACCCTATTGCGACCCTCATATGGGTATGTCGCGATCTGGGCTTTTTACATGAAACCCCTATTTCTGAAATCTTGACTTTCTACAATAACCCTTTTCCCTGTTAATTGTCTAAACTTGGTAAACAAAATTGGAATCATGGACATGTAATTAGTTAATTAAAGGCCTTTCACTTGATTATTTCATCTGCATGAATTCTCTTACCACATGCACACACTTGAGCCATCTAAATATGGCCCAATTTGGCATGAAAATATTTCAAAATGTATCTGGTAATTTGTTTCAATGATGTATATTAATTGCCCTATTTTAAATGAACTTGTCTATGTTTCTCGTGATGTTTTGGGAATACCGTTACCGACGCTCCACTGTTCTAGAATTCCTCTAGAACGTCGAGCACTTGTTTCTATATATACATTCTCTCATGACTTGGACGAACTCTCCGTCGGATACTCTTCTGCCCGACTAGTGAATCCTTGTTCAAGGCCTCCGTAAGTGTCCTCTGTCCATGGATTCCCACATGGTCGACAAGCTGGTTGTACCCTAACACCTATGATACCCTTTAGGGATCAACATGATCCAAATGGCCATTAGAAATTCGCTCTTATCTTGGATCACGCCAGACCTCTGGACCTATGCGTAACATGGCCAGTGGAAGGGTAGTGAATTCCACCTGACTGCCAACATCAAACGCGTGTGTTGTGCAACTGTTGCTATCGCTCGTTACTCGACGTTTCATGTGCAATGTCCACTAGCTCTCATCAATACTCTACTCGCTCATCTATTCACATTCACTCTACTATCTCGTCTGTCTCGTCTATTCAGCTAGTACTCTCTTGGTATCTTTTGAACTATGTGGCTCCTACTATTTTTGTACTGCTCATGATTGTCTAGCGCTAAAATGGGTCTTGTGACTCTACTGAATTAAATGCATATGCTGAGGACACGGAGAGTGTCTAAGAGGCTCCAATCTAGTCTTGGGGGTAGAGAGCCACCAGAAAATACCTGCAGGGGCTAATGACGGTGTCTGCATTGCACCGGTATGACTGACTGTTTGAATTAGCTAGACATCTGACTGTTATTATTATTGTTAGTCTATTAGTTCAGACGTATGCACTGTTACTGTACTGCCACTAACTGTTACTAAACTGCTGCTGTCTGTTATGAGCGATCCTATCGTACTCTCTCCTTGCTCTATTTGTTATTGGCTGTCTTGAGTCATCACTTTCTATCGTGACATAATCAGTTCAAAGAATTCTCTCGTTGTCTATTGACAATAAAGTGTTATATTTTCTCTCAGCTATCTATGGATAACCAAAGTGCCATTACTATTTTGATAACAAAAGTTAATCAAAAGTGCTATACTATCTCGATTGATGAAAATCAATCAAAGTGCAATTTACTCTTTATATGACCAACTACTATCTCTCTCCTTGCTATACATGTCATTTGCTATTTCTTGACAATGTCGTTACTTGCTATTGCGTTGTTATCATTTTATATCGTGACTTGACTTTAATCATCGTGCTATACCTGATTATCTGCTATTGGAACTATGTTACTTGTGCTATTACTTTCTCGACTTTACATGACTTCTCTATCATAGTTACTCTGCCATTTAAAGTATTAATTATTTAAAGCCTACTTGACTATTGAGATTTAAGTCCTACTGGGCGTTACCGCTCACCCTTCATTATTTGTTATTGTGTCTCAGATAAGTCGGACAATGACATTACACACATCAATGGGACAGGACCAGAGTGATGAGCGACCTGGAGTCAGTTGATGAAGTTACCCTAGTGCCATGGAGTCTAATATTTATTGCTCTAGATTTCTTTTCAATGTAATGAGGTCATTGAGCCCTATGTATTGGCTCCGAATTAATGGTTGTAATAGTCTTTGTGATTTTATAATGAAATCAAGAGTTTATTTCAATTATTGTTCATTAGATGGTCTGATGTTTGCGTCTGTATGCTCAATTTACGTTACCATACTCATTGCTACGTTTACCTCTGATTTATTCCGCTGCTAAATTGGAGGGGTGTGACAAGGCATGTGTAACCCTGATTAAATCGCTATGAAAAATTCATGATTAAAATTTTATGTGTTTGCTGTGAAAAGTTGTGCTTCATTGT